>WOGN01006002.1:0-12740 GCA_015342105.1 Leptinotarsa texana
TTTTTAGTTTTGATGTTTTTTGTGAGTCTATATTTTTAAATGTATTTTATATCTTAGCTATGTAAACTTTGTCAATAAGAATACCTTCTTGAGACAAAAAAGTATATAAACTAAGTAAGTGAGTAAGATCCTTCAATCCGTATGGATAGTTCTAAAAAGAAACCTTCTATACCCATATCACATAGAGCGGGTCCAAGGACTACTGCCTAGGGATTTTCACGTAATGTGGTTGATTCATACGATGGCACACAATAATAATTTTTCACCAGATACTTTATTTACAAATGAAGCAAATTTTTCACGAGATGTTTTTACCCCACGTTATTAGAGAGAGTCATTTTCAGCAACAATTTTTGCTGAACGTTTGGGTAGGAATAATTGGTAACTACCTAATTGTTTCATTTTCTCTACCGGAGAGGTGAATCTTTACAGACTTTTTGCGAGATCATTTACCCATTTTGTTAGAATTGCCGGTACTTGTAAGAGGAAACATGGAGTTCATGCACAACGGGGCTGCAGCATATTTTAGTGTTCGTGCTCGTCAGAATCTCGACGTCACCTACCCCAATCGCTGGATTGGACGTGCGGGACCTCAGAATTGGCCAGCTTGCAGTCCTGATATGTATCCATTAGATTTCTATTTATGGGGTCATCTGAAGGTTCTCATTTATAAAACTGTTGTACTAGATGTGAATGACTTGAGCAATGAAATAACTGACAATTGCAATGTCATAAGGATAACCCCAGGTACTTTTGAACGTGTCAGACAATCAATGACAAATCCAAATCAATCGTGTATTTTATCAGAAAGTGGAAATTTTGCTTATTTACTTTAAGGTCGAAATTGTTTATTATTCACTTTTGGTTTTTATTTTATCTTGTCCATGAATAGTTTTTAGAAGTGAATTTTTTTTCTCGAAAACCAAGCTTGATACAGAAAAAACACAAACGACCGAAAAGTTATATTTTCAGGTGTTCAATCTAAAAAAATAAAAAACCACGAAAAAAGTAAGTGGCGTTCTTTTTTTTCTGTATTGTTAGTTGTGGTACTCACTGAGACGCCACTCAACCTATTAATTTCAATCTAGTTTCAACCAAATCAGTGTAAGGATATTTATAACATTTTATAAACACAGCTTTTTTTTAAACTTCAACGCCCTGTGCTCAGAAAGCAAGCAACTCCGGACATCTTTCCTCTTTGAACGAACTAACGAATCACCCTCTGAAGTTTCGTAACGTAATTAGGAAACACTTTTTATACCCCTTTCAATTTCCTTCATACTATAATGAAAGGAATAAAAAATATTCAAAACAAAGAAATCGTAGAGACAAGACTTTTTCATACACTAATACGACAATCCAAAATGCTACTCGGTTCTGTCAATAGATAATAATTACTAAAAACTTTACTTAGGTACGTTAAGTACTTGTGATGCTCTGTTTGGAACCTTTGGTGCAGTAATAAATATTACTGGAGTAGTCTTCAACACCAAATCGTTATTTTACCACCTCGACACGTGTTTCGATCACCAAGTGATCATCTTCAAGGGTAACATCAAGATCAGTTCACCAAACCGTTATTTCAATACCTCGTGTTTCGATCACTTGGTTATCGAAACAAGTGTCGAGGAGTTAAAATAACGGTTTGTCGTTGGGAAAAAACTCCAGTAATATTTGAGTAAGTTAATTCGAAATTTGGGTTGAAGGAGAAACATTATCAAAACATGTTTCATACATATATTTCAGATAACGTTGTATTGGACGATTCAAATAGATACAAGCAGAAAGTTTATTTGAGCATCAAGCTCAAGAGAGTTTCTGAATTTTGTTTATACAGAATATATATGGAATTATCTGAATTACTACAAAATAAGTTAAAAAATAAAAGATCTGCTGGCTTTGATGACATACCATCATTTTTATTGAAAAAAGGTTATCTCTTTTATAATATCTCCTCCTTTGACCTATCTCGTCAACCTTTCATTTTCAAATGGGAATTTTCCAGATTACCTAAAAACTGGTAGGGTCGTTCCGATTCTGAAAAGAGGGGATCCTCAACTGGTTAGTAATTATGGTCCCATAACCATTCCCTCCATATTTTCAAAAATATTTAAATACGCCTATTTAGAGAGGCTGAATTATCACTTGAAGCTAAATCACTGAATAATCGATAATCAGCATGGATTTCAATAAAACAAATCTACAGGCAGTGCTGTCCACTCCTTTTATGAAAATCTTACTAACCTGGTCGATGCAGGCGAAAGTCCTGTTGGGATATTCTGTGATTTAAGCAGAGCTTTCGACTGCGTCAACCATACCACCCTAATAACTAAATTAATTGATATTGGTGTTGAAGGATTGGTGTAGAATGGATAAAATCTTATCTGCACGCACGTCGCCAGCACGTTAGTCTTTCAGGAGTAACTGAGAAAACGGTGACCACTTGTAATTCGAATTATCTTGACATCAGTGAAGGTGTCCCTCAGGGGTCAGTAATGGGCCCAATATTGTTTATAATATATGTAAATGATATCGTTAAAGTGAACCCATCCATACATCTCACATTGTGTGCGGACGATACGTCCATACTTATTTCCATTTACTTATTTATTTCCAAACAATCTAATTATTCTCTACAAAAAAGGTGTGATGGAGTTATTGCTAATCTCTATGACTGGTTCTGTATAAATTCATTGCATCTAAATGCAGAAAAAGCTCAGTCCATACATTTTCACAACAAAAGACAAAAACAAGTGCCTACCTTTCAGGTAAATGTTAATAATAAAGTTTTGTAAAATGTATCGTGTGTAAAGTTTCTGGGCCTTCACATTGATGGACTGGAGGAGACACTGTGAATCAGTAATTTCTAAACTTAACTCTGTAAGCTATCTATTCAGAAACATGAGACCAGTTTTAACGGAGAAACAACTGATAATGTTACATTGTGCACAGGTCGAATCCCGACTAAGATACGGAATATATTTTTGGGGGTCATCGACTTGTTTTAATGATGTGTTCATATCGCAGAAAAAATTGATTCGTTGTATTGGTGGTGTCTCTAGTTGTAGACATATTTTTAAAACATATTAAATCTCAATCTTGCCGTGTTTGTACATATTTGAAGGACGTATTTTTGTATTTTGTAATTCAAATTCTTTTTAAACCAATAAACAAATTCACAATGTTAATACCAGACAGCGGAATGATTTACATGTGCCATTTTCAAGAACTAATTTTTTATATAGATCACCCACAGTAACTGGGCAAAGGTTTTACAACAAACTTCCCCCCGAAACTAAATCATGTATAACACTAAAAGCATTCAAACAATGTCTTAGTAAGCACCTGTTGAATGGTGGATTTTATTTCTTGAAAGAGTTTTAGTCTTAGTTTTCAGTTTTTTTTTGTGACAAATTCTACACATGTATCAGAATGTCTTTAAGAAAATAAAGCATTATTATTATACTTTCCAATACAAGAAAATATAATACATTATGGATATGTAACAGCGACAGTTATAAGAAACATAGTGTCAACAAATATATTGTTCTCAACAACTTCTTCAACAAAAATTTCAAACGAAGTTTCTGTGTGATATAAATTACAGCTGAATTATAGATTTTCGTAATGGATATTTGTTTAGGACACGACACCTTAAGAAAAAAATTAAGTACAACAATACATTCGTGGTATAGCACCACTGATGAGACCTACTGGGCTCTCGAAACAGTGCCATCTGATGTTTTTGGGCTCAGGTTTCAAATTCGCAACAAATTCATCGCATTTGATAAACCTTGATTGATTAGAACGTTCTTCTTCGTCCTACCTTTCCTTTCGGACACAAAACAAGTATATTTTTGTGAGCTCTTTGGATTTTTCCTAGTAACCCAACGAAAATATCCTATATGAAGCTCATAACAATATTTGTCCCATACTAGTAACTGGGAAAACAAAACTCGTTGATTATTTGCGGCTTCCTCAAGCCATAACGAAATAATATAAAACCGACAGAATAAAAATCAAATTTGTCCAACCAGTTTCGACAAGCACGCCCATGATGGTATAAATAACGGGAAAAATAGGTGTGATGGAATAGAAAGACGCAGCTGATTTTAATGGAGTGGGATGTTTTACTTAATGGAGTCGACATTGTCGCCAGAGGTCTAGTGTTATGTCTTTGATAAAATAAGAACAGCTGAGGCACGACGATGTACTGCCCCAATTCTTGACGTTTCCTCTCAGGGGTAACCTCAAAAGATACTCGAGAAGACCATCTAGCCACTTAAGGATAAGAGTCTCGATAATAGTGCACCTGATACCGCTAATATGTATTGGATATTAAGGATTTTTTGTAATATCATTAGGGTGTAACGTTTCGTTTTGCCACTTGTCATTTTATTTTATTTGCGACACAATCTGAACACAAGAAAATTTTTATTTGTCCAATTTCAGTTTGTAGATTGTAAAATATCAATTATTTACATTCCTATTTTATATTGTCACAGATCTAAAAATTTTCTGAGCAGTCTTCAGTAGCGCTTTCAAATAACTGAAAATAAGAGTGTTAACATCTATTCAAAGGCCATATTGTTTGTTTTGATTATTTTATCCATATCACACTTAGGTATGCAACTAGATATCAAATAATATTCTTCTTCTCACATATAGTCAGTCAGGCCCATCTCAACTACCTACGTAGGTTAATGGACTGACACCTATTAAAAACAACTACTTTCCTGGCTAATACCAGGAAGAGCGGTGGATTATATCTAACAGGTGTCGGTGCAAGATTCTTCACTGAAGTTATTTTTGCATATGCTGTTGACGATATAACTGCCGCAATAGATTTTCAGTTATTGGAACACACTTGCAGACCGGTTTCGGACTGTTTGGCGACTCGTCAGTGCAAGGTAGTGTCTATCATCAACATGAAGTCGATGATTTCCAATAATTCGTTCAGAGTATCATTCCTCGAACAAGGCTGAAGCGGACAACAAACAGCATGTTTGTCATCACCCCATCTGCCTGTAAACTAGGTAATCAATTACATATCCGAAATTTGCCCAATTCCTCGTATAAGGAAAGAAAAGTTTCCACATATTGTCAGTGGGCACACTTGAAGGCAGATTGCATAATGAAAGAGTGTAAATATTCACGATGGAAAATAACAGTGTCAAAGTTATTTTCAGGGTTTGTTGATCGTGGTCAGTGGGCTTTCATTTACAATTGCGGTAGGCCATAAAAAACGTAAACCATAAAAACCAGCAGTTCAACGGAAAGAAACACGGACCAATTTCTGCATTATTTGTTGATAACGGTTCTTTTTACCACGTGACCTTTATATTAGAAATAATGAAACTCACCCATTAACGTCTAGTATATCAATAAAGCAGTTAAGGTAATGCTCCACTCACCTGAAACAAAAAAATTGAATTAGTTGATATGAATTTTCACAAAAACTCTGAGATTAATACGGAGGCAGCTATAGCTACGTGACTCCTTCCGATCCGGTTAATCACACAAATATGAAGGTTATTAAGTGTTTTGATACACGAGTGATCACAAGAAAAAGTTTTACGGGCAACATAGACATGTGTTTCCAGCCAATTGGCCCTCATCAGAATAGTGGAACCAAGTGCAAAGATGGACAAAGTGCAAAGGTGGGCCGTACTTGGTTTTTAAAAAAAAAGCACAAACGGAATCATCAACAGATATCAGCCGTACTTTATAACGGCTCTGTTTGTGCTTTAAATTTAACTTAAAATGATGCGGCCAACTGCGACCCACTGATTTTTTTACCCGAACTATCCGCATCCTAGCAAATTCAACAACTACCTCTCTTAAATATCAGATTTCACATGAATTTTGAAAGAACATCAACGAACTGAATCACAGGTAGAATCATTTGTCTTGTCCGAATTCAGATAATGATATTAAATTTTTTCAGGAGTTACGACAAAATGAGAATATAAGTAGGTACTAGAGGCTCGATTTCAGTAACTTCCCTCCCATGGGAAATCATATGAAAGCCCTCGTGGAAGCCGTCAAAAGAGCAAAAGCTCGTTACCGATAGATATTAGACGGAGGAGAAGAAATAAATTCCATCTTATTTATGTTGTTGCGTGAGCGAATTAATATGTAATCGGACGGCAATTTATTTCCCTGAAAAGTCATTATCTCAAGCAATTTGTGTAGTAATGTGATTCCAAGCGAAAGGGTTAACTCAATCGGAATGATTCATTTGGTTGTGTGGCATTTTGTGGAAATTGATGGTGTATAAAATGACAACAATATATTTGGGTTATGTGAGGTACAAAATGCTTTATTGCTTTATGCCCAATTTTTTAGACCAATTTGGAAAAACTGAAAAAAATACACCGTCCCTCTAATGGAAGTTAGTCTACGTTCGAGTATCTGTCGATCATTTACTGAACTAGTGGACTCAAATTCATCCCCCACCATAAGGACTTTCGACCCTATACATTCATTTTTAAAATTAAAAATGTACTTTCTAACTGTTATATACCTTTTTTTACAATTAATGGCAACTTGTTTATTACTTATATCAAACAGTGTTCCATTCAGTCTATTACTTCTCAATAATTCAAGAAAAAACTAACAATGGTGAAATCATAAGAGTCGAAGTTTTGCCATCAGATCGTAATTTACCCCCAGTAATTCAGGATTTGAGCCAAGTTACTCAAATTGCGCTCATAATCTAACGATATCTAGAAAACTATTGTAGTTATTCAACATTCAAAAAAGATCGTTTTTCCAAAACTGTAGCGTCAATACCTCTTAAAGTAAAAAATATGAGTAAAAATCCCACAAATCACTTGAAAAAGCTAATGTCTTAGCGAAACATGTTGTGATATATTTTTCAAATGAAGTTTGTGGAGATCGAATCGTTGAGGTGTAGTTTTTGAAATTACTACGGATCTTCATCAAGTAACGGCCGAATCAATCAGAAAAAAAATCCTTCATTTATTGGGGAACATACTTTTCGGCTGATCTTTCTCGGAACTTTCTGCATTTTCTATGTTGACTGATCGCCACTATTGAGTTCTACCAAACAAATCGCTTAGTATTGATTTCAAAAGACATACACCTAGTTCAGACCATTGTTTTGATGGGTATGTGCAATTTCCCCTGGAACTACGACAAATAAGATCGTATTGTATTCTGAGGAGCCTTTGACTAGTTTTTCTGTCTCCTAACTGGCGATATTCTGTATCATGAAGACGTCAATGTTATCTGGAGTGTGATCTGCTCTGAGATTGTTGATCAATACGTATTTGGCGATTACTTTTTTTTCCTCAAACGAGATCCCTTCCTCTTGGTTTTCCCTTCATAAACTTCCATTAGCATAAACTTCCATCAGAATGAACTTCCATTGGATGATGATCTGTGTATAACTTGTATCTTTCTGGTTTCCCATCAGAACCAACGTTTTCTTATTGATGAGTTGTTCCAGTATTCATATGATGATATTCTATCATTATGTGTGGAACAGTGGGGAGAATGGGTGTTTTTTCTGAGAGTCAATTATAAGGTAGGATATAGGTTGTTTAGCAACTAAAATTACTTCTTATATCGATGTTGAACCACTCCTTTGTACCAGTCCCACCAAACTACATAATTGTGATGAATAATGTAAGTACTTTTTCCAGAGAAGTTGAAAGAATACCCAGTTATTCATGGAAAAAAGCGAATATTATTGAGTATATATGAAGTATACCATTAGCTCTAAGCATAGTTGAAATAATATTGTTCTGTGTGAGCTCCTTGGTCATTGAGAACTTGTTTGGGTTCAAGTAAAGGGTTGACTTGCATGAAAAAATACGTCACTTGAAATGTAAGATGTTAAAATACTCTTCAAAGAGATCTTAAGGAATATTGATTCTGAAAAATGGCAAAAATAAATTGAACATATTATAACAGAAGAGGACAACATGTTGAAAATGAATCATTCAGTTGAGGGACTTGTGAAGCCTCATGTTAATACACCAAAACGCTTTCTTAAAAACAGATCATATTTTTTGAGTTAGCAAACCTATTCGTTATAATGTGAATATTTTGAATTGACAACAATATTGATTGTAACTGAATACAAGAACATGGTTATTGGTTTCAACGAGTTCTTCTTTTCTGAGCACAAAACACAAACACTTCAGGAAAATCCTCAAAGCGCTCCAAAAGCGATGCCTGTGTGAAAATAGTAATTCATGTTTGATTTGAATCGCTGGAGAAAAAATTCATCTGAGAAAACGTTCTCAAGCAGGTTATTTTACATAAATGCAGTACTTTAAATGAAAGATTGAACCTCAAAACGATGGAACACCTCACTTGAACACCTCCCGTGAAAGTAACTATATTCCATTAGATATTCCATCAATGTTGCTTGTGATGTTCGTGCGTATATGACTCTTTTCTGAATTCAATGCAGATGGTGCTGCATAGGAACAATACCCCAAATAAGGTCGGATCTGAGCTTTATAAAGCATCTGAAGTTATTGAGGTGTAGATTTTCTGGTTCGTAACAGTGTTCCAAGCTTTTTTGAGATCTAGTCTTTGCAATTCTAGCGACCTGATTGTGCCAAGATATATTGGTCCCCAACAAACTTATCATAGCAGAAAACAGAATTATCGGTCTTTATATTATTATTATTCAGTTCGGGGACATTTACCTTTGTGTTACAAAACTAGGGTAGGTACTATAAAGTATTATGAAACCGCTTTTACCATCTCTCAAAGTAACCCTAGAGAATGAGAATGAGTAATGGCATGCATTAGGAACTCAAATAATTTGAAGAATGATAACCACAAGAATGTTTTTATATCTTTCGATAAGACACCTCGCCAAATTCAACACTACATAGAACTACGCCAGCAACTGAATGAAAGCAAAAATAACGGAGAAAATAACCTCATTATTGAATACTTCAATGGATTTCCAAAAATCGTAAATTTAAACTAGATCAGGTACCCAGCTTCAATTTGCATAGTCTCTACATATACTACCAGAACGTTAGAGGATTGAAAACAAAAACAACCGCCTTTTATAATTCCGCATCCAGTGGTGTAATGGATATGGTCTGCCTAGCAGAGGCTAATCTTCAGGGCGATATGTCTAATCAAGAAATCTTTTCATCAATGTATAATGTATTTCGATGTGATCGAGATCTGATAACCAATAATATTACTGAAGGAGGTGGTGTCCTGTTGGCGTCCAAAGATAATTATAGGTTGCTACCAATTTCGTTTTTGGATATAAGAGACACATTCCCTCAAGTTGATATTGTAGACTCCAAATGAGTACTTGGCAGCTTTACTTTGAATATTATTGTAGTTTATATACCCCCTTGTTGCTTCAATATTCACTTTGACACATTGTTCGATTTTCTGGAGAGCTCTGATTGTGTTACTAATGGGAATTTTCAAATAATTGGTGACAATATCCCTCAATATGGTATAATAGACTTTGATGATATCGAATTTCAGTACATCCTCAACTTTATGCAAGCAACTGAGTCTCACCAGTACAACTCGTTAACGAGTATTAATAATCGCAAACTGGATCTCGTTATAACCAACTGTGACGATTGTATCGTCTCGCAATGTGATAAACCTTTTGTCAGCATAGACGTCCATCATCCTGCACTTTCTATTTCATTGAACTGTTGTACTCCTCATATCAATGACTTTGCTATTAATACAGCAGAAGCCATTAGGCAATTTGATTTTCGCAAAGCAAACTTTCCAGTTATGTATGAACTGATCATAACAACTAAATGGTGTGATGTTTCTGAATGTACTGACATCGACTCGGCAGATATTTATTATATCAAAAATTACACAGCATCTTCTTTCAAACAGTTCCACTGAGAACATTGGAAACACGTAAATTTTCCCCATGGTTCGACGCCGACGTTATCAGCCATATAAAGAAAAAGAAATCAGCATATAAAAACTATAAGAAATATAAAACAACATTTTATCAAAATCAATTCTCACATAGTCAATTTACAAAATAATATTTTATCTGATAGCTCGACGTTCTGGTCTTTCATACACTGAAAAAAAGAGTATTTGCGTATACCGTGTAAAATGAAACTTGATGATGAGGTATTTGATAAGCCTGGGGATATTGTCAATGGATTCGCCAAGTATTTCAGAAGTATATACTTGGTTTCGGCGAGAATATGCTTCTTGAAAATTCTCATGATTCTAATTTGGATTCATTAAATATTCCTGCCTTCTCTAAACTCGATATTATTACTGCTTCAAAAAAATTAAGAAATAAACTCACTGCAGGCGTTGACAATGTTCCTAGTCTTGTGATAAAGGACTGTATCGACGTTCTCTCTATACCTCTAATAGGCATATTGAACTTGATTTCATCTACTTGTGCCTTTCCTGAGCAGTGGAAAACGGCTCAAATTTGTCCAATATGAAAAAAGGCGACTCTAGCGATATCACAAACTACAGAGCGATTTCAATTTTATGTAACTTTTATTAACTCTTCGAGATATGTGTGCAAAATGTTATGTATTCCCATATCCAAAAAGTTATTTCTCCTACTCAGCATGGTTTCGTAAAACAAAGATGAAGTATGACAAATCTTACATGTTTAAATCAATATCTCTGCACGTACCTGGACAAGCAGAAAAAAGTCGAATTTGTTTATTTAGACTTTCAAAAAGCCTTCGATCAAATAGACCATTACGTTCTTCTCAGCAAATTGATAAAACTGAGATTCTCTAACCAACTGCCCACTCTAATTGAATCATATTTAATTAACAGAAAACAATGCGTCGACTATGAATCTTTCAAATCAGCTCAGTACGTAGTTACATCTGGGTACCACAAGGTTCCAATCCTGGACCTCATTTATTTTCGATTTTTATTAACCTCTTTGAATATTCCTAGCCTACTATTTGCAGACGACCTGAAGCTATATCATAAAATTGACGACATTACTGACTGCCCACGTGTACAACATGAATTAGATGTAATCAAACTTTCGTGTGATGATAATTGTCTACAACTGAACGTATCCAGATGCAGAATAATATCATTTACAACAAAAAAGCGAACTTTAATGTACGATTATTCAATCAACAAATTTACAATCAATATGACGCCTTTGGAAAATAGAAGAGTTATCCTTGGTTTAAAATTCTTGCATGAATTACTCAACAACAATATTGACAGTACGGTTCTTTCACCCGAAATCAATTTCTCAGTACCAAGAAGTGAAGGTTGACTCCATCTGAGATTCTATTGCGAAGCATCAAGCACAAATATTATGCTACGATCACCATTGAATTTTATGTGCAGTAGCTTCAATAAAATCTGTGAACACTGCACAAATAAATTTAATGTAGAGTGCAGCAGACTATTGGTTGACATTGGAAGTCACAGCATTCTGGAAATGACCTCTGATTTTATGCCTTTAACTGTCAACTACGAACCACCTTATAAAGTACTGTTCCCGAGTAGAGAGGACTGGATTCTCCGGGAAAAGAAAATATTAAGAGCAGATAGTTGTTGGTTGAGAGATGGATCAAAAACACCTTCTGGTTCTGATTCAGGTGTTTTCAGTCGCATACCCTGGAGAGAGATATCAACCTGCCTAGGAACCTATGGGCCTGTATTTCAAGTGGAAATTTACGCTACTGAATTGTTTGCGGAGAGATTGGAAAAATCCAACCTCATACAAATGCCAATAAAAATATTCTCGGACAGTCAAGCAGCGTTGGAAGCTCTTGACTCCTACCGAGCAATGTTTGAATTGGTATCAATTTGCCAGAAACGACTCTCCTCGATGGGAAGACTCAACAGATTGTCTCTGATCCGGATTCCTGGCATGGAAGGCAATGAGGCTGTTGACTCCCTTGAAATAACCTTCAGGTTTTGGAAAACAAAGATTGAACACCTGGATGGCATGGACTTCTGGCAGAATATTCCAGAATTGGCTCAATCTAAGGAGTTTATTTACCCTTCGAAGCTTGCTTCTAAACAGTTGTTGGACTACAGTAGGGAATAACTTCGATTTGTTACAGGCCTTCTTATGCACCATATGCAGAGACCCGACTGTCGGAAGACAGTGTGTGTCGCCGCTGTTTGGAAAATGATGAAACAGTAGAGCACATAATTTGTGCTCGCCCCGCTGGAGACTGAATCAGGTTTCAAGACTTCGGAAGAGCCGTACTCTTACCATCTGACCTAAAAGACCACTCATCATACAAACTAATCGGCTTTAATGAGAAGCTGGGTTTATTTGGTCGAGTGTGAATATATGTGAGCCACAGTAAACCCTTGCGTGTTGCGGTGGGGGGTCGAATAGACCAACTAACTTTGGACCTAACCTAACCTAACACCTTCAGTGCTATAGGTACCAGAGTCGCTGACGTTCAGAGTTGTCAAGAAGACTATCGTTTCTATTTTCAGTCGGTATGAAATGACTAATTCGAATGCAAGATACTTTACGTGCCAATAGTATATGTTATACATATGTTGATTGCACTGTTCATGTGTTAATGTACATGAATATTAGTGGAGTTTTTTTCCCAACACCAAATCGTTATTTTTATACCTCGACACGTGTTTTGATCACCAAGTGATCATCTTCAAAATTATCTCCTCTTGAAGATGATCACTTGGTGATCGAAACACGTGTCGAGGTGTAAAAATAACGATTTGGTGTTGGGAAAAAACTCCAGTAATATTCATTACTA
>WOGN01006003.1:0-12740 GCA_015342105.1 Leptinotarsa texana
GAATTATAATCAGTGCAGTACCTAGGTGTGTAGTAAGTGAATAAAAGTTGTCTAAGTATTATTAGTGTTGTTGTTTTTAAACGAACCCCGAGTAAATATCGTAACAATATTATGCACATCAAACACTACAAATTTATTGAATTGTTGATTTTGTAAACAAAATTTTGTATAGATAAATTTTAATCCGTAGTTACTATGAACTAATGACCTAACAATGCTCTAAAATGCAAATTTTCGCACAAATTTCAATTTTCGAACTTCTTCTAGTTTTACTCGAACTATTTGAGAAATCGTCAAACGGAAAACACTCCTTTCAAAGTTCCTACACCGATACACCATGCACGATGGCTTTCGAAAGCCATTTATTACTTGAAAATTTTCCTGTTCCAGAAATAATTTTCCCTCAGCAGAGTAGAAAGCCAAGGACTCCCTCATATCTGTATTTCTTATAATATTATTATATGTATGAGCATGAAATCGTGCGCGTCAGAAAATTTGGCACCTATCTCTGGTATTTGTCTGAAGTATTTAATTGTTTATCACTTTTTAATGATAATGCATGCCCAGAAACTGAAAATTATCGAATAAATAAATCAAAAGCACAAATCCAAAACATGTCAATATAAAAAAAGTCAAGATTAATTTTTTCGAGATAAAATGTATAAAATTTCGCAACGAAAAGTTCTATTTGAGAGATTTCAATTTCAATCTGAGTTTCTACAATTGCATCCAGATCAATGAAAATCTGATAAAGATTATAATAAATAATTAACAATTTAAAAAAATTACGCGTCATAAATGATACTTCTAACCGAGTGGTTCGATTGATCGAATCATATGTTCTGAGTTTAACTCATAATGAGGAACAGAATCATTACTCATCGCAAGTTATAGCAATGCATAGAAAGCAATTTCCGAATTTCGAAACTTCACATCGTCCATTGTAAATCATATTCACTGAAGACCAAATATTTCTCATTTCAAAAAAATTTGGTTTCAATTATCATTAACATTCACCTTTCCATCTCTACAATTGAAAATCTGTTGATTGGAGAGTTTGCTCAAAAAACATTTTTGTGGCAAATTCAATTCCCTACAAAATGTTCAGTTTCAGTATCAAAAAAAGTAGCGAAAAATCGAGTTGAAACCAAAAAGAAATTTTCCTGTGTTATCTAAATGTGAAAATTGAATATTAAAATTTTTTTCAACAGGTATATATATTTTTTTAATTAATTATGAGATTTTCAGGTCAGACCGAGAAAAAAATATGGTTGAAAATTAAACTTGTTTCGTGTAACGAGGTGTCAAAGTTCAACAAAAATATTGTTCTTTCATTAAAAAGGTGTTTATTAGTGGTAACAATGGGAGTTCATATCTATGGTAAAATCATTGTAGGCTACTGTCTTCCTCTGAGCTTGATATGTTTATAAGGTTGAACAAATTATTTAAAAAAAAACGTATCTGAAAACAAGCTTCAATTCAGATGCACAAAACTAAAAAAGTTAATTTTTGAATTGTTCAATCTAGGTATTCAACATTTTCCCGAGCAAGATTACTCATTTTGTATCCGCGGCAAGCTTCCTATTCACAGAATAACCTAGATAAAAAAATTAACGAAATAGTTTTTTCATTTTCAGTGCTTTTATATAAAAGTTCCTCTTTGTAAATATTTTTTGTGTAATTTTTATTTTCAAATATTTCCGAATCCAAGTAAAATTAAAGATATATTAAAATATGGAAAACAAATTATTTGCTTTTGATTTAATTACCTGTCAAATCCAGCAAAGGTGAAATAACTTATGACATTATTATCGGAATTATATTAATTCATACAGTAAAAGTGTTCAATCTGATAAAAATATAAACACACATAGTTTATTCAGAATCATCGAAACTAATTGTGAATTACTAATAAAACAATATTATAGTAAAACTGTGTCTCCCCGTTACTCGAAAACGAAGCAAGGTAGGACACACGTTCATATAAACTATTTTGCATCAAATATAACAAGTAATTAACACCTGAAATTGATGCCATCATTTAAGATACACCCTGTATACACCCTGTATACAGTCGAGTTATTCCTTGCTCCACATAAGGAGCCAGACATTTGTGCGGAGTCCCATAGGAAATTTTCTGGTTAATCAAAATTAGTTTTGATTATTTTTTTAAGAAAAAATGTCTGTCAAAGACATGATTAGAAATCGCGATCTTGAGGTCGTTAAAGCGGATTCCCAACTTCAACAATAATTTTGCATTTCAATGATCTCAGATAGCATTAAATTCACGGAAACGGATTATATTCTTTAATCAGATGTGGGAATTATCATGAATGTTGTGAAGCTATAAAAGCGTCTATCTGAATGGAAACAGTTAACATTAATAAAAATGTCACTTCTCAACTATTTTCTCTATTAGCGAAAGAGAAAACGATCTCAGGAGTGTTTGAATAATTTCTTCTTGGGATTATTACGATTTGAATGGTGAGGATACACATTGTTTCACATGCGTGCACATATCCCTAATAATAGTAAAAATTGAAGGATTAATTTCTCTCCAAACAGGATTTTTCTGAGTTTATGAACATTATTCTGAAACAAAAAAGGTTCTTTAATATACTGTCTTTCCAAGATGAGGAAAGCCAGCATAAAAAAATCGAAAACCGATACAGATACACCGATACCGAGACAGATTGGTTGAATTAGGAGAAAGTAACGTCATGAAATTCAAAAAATTTTTATTATTTTTAGGAGCTATTCGAAAAAACAAAAGTGGCCAATTTTGTTCCACTGTGAAATGCATACACTGTGGACACTCTTCAGTAACCTTCGATCCTTTCTGGGATTTATCTCTCCCCATACCACAAAGAAAGGACCAATTGAGTTTGTCACAATGCTTGGATTTCTTCATTGAAGAGAAAAGTCTGAATGAAGATGAGAAACCAACTAGTTTGAGGTGCAAGGAAAGGAGAAAATGCACAATCCATAAGTTTCTCCGTATTTTAGTAATTCATTAAAAAGACAAATTGAGTGTTGCCATTGACTTTTCCCAGAAGGATTAGATATGAGCAATTATGCAGCAGACAATGTGGCTCCTTGTCGTTATAATCTATATGCACTTTCGAATCACAGTGGGGCTACTTATAGTGATACGTCGCATGAATACAACGATTCACAGGTGTCCTCAATTTCACCAAAATCGCTTGTGAATAAGGAGACATATTTTCGGCGTCAGTGCAGGATCTTGTATCTACAATATTTGGCGAATTTCATTTCTTTATAAAAATGGTCGAATGAAGTGGCCTGTCATCTACCGACAAAACATTGAGGTAGCTACGCAGCAGAAACGGTCGGCAAAACAGGCAAATTTGGGACCTTCGAAATGCTTATCCGGTGTCTTTCAAAGCAGTACCTCGTATTTGCTATTTAAACGAATTCATTGGTGAAGCGTGGTGAGAAATTTTGTAGATAGAAGAAAATGCTTTTAGTTTCTTAGAATTTTCGATCAGATAAAAGCTACTGCACTGAATTAGTTAATAAAGAACGGTGTTTTCACTTGCCGAAACAAACATACATTACTTTTCAGCATATAAAGAGCTGATGAAAAATTGTAATACTCATTTTTTATCCCGCTGCTTTGTTTGCGTATCTATGTTTTTCCTCCTCAGAACTTTGAACTGGATCTACTAATCTTTCAGCAACCTATCAACATTTTCATTATCCAGTAATAACTGAAGACTATCAAGTTTCCAATCGAAATAATGCCTTTTCCTTCGCCAACAGATACAATGTTTCCTGCAACAAGCACTAGAAATGAAAGAATTCTCATGGTGACACACAAATCAACTTCGACTGTTACAATAATAGGAACAAATTATTAGGCGAACGTAGAACTACGTCAAATACCCATAATTCCGAATTCGACTGGAATGATTCTACTAGTAGCGATACTGAAAAATTACTGATATATGGTAAAGATAACGATGAGTTAGTAACTGGTGTACAAACGACCTCAAAGAATGAACAAGAAGCAATCGGCATCGAATTACTTCCTGCTGTATCACAATTGCAAGATACAGAAATTATAAGAAAAAATGACGTTGATCCACCTACTAATGATTATTATTTACAATTTCACTCGACTGATGAAGCTATGTGCGCTATAAGAGATGCTACCTTACTACTGCTAAATGATAAAGAAGACTTAAAAACACTATGTAATATAGGAACACCATTTGGAGAAGTGAATGAATCAGAGTTTTTGAGAGAAAATGACGTACCTCGTTCTGTATTGCCTATACATAATCCGCAAATACTTTGGGAGTTGCAAGGGATGCAGTAGTTGATGGAAACCAAAAAGAATTTGAGAAATAATTTCGTGCTACAACACCCGTTCAGGAAGAAAGTGACAACATATCAACAGCAGATGATTTTAATAACAATTCTTCGCCGATAAACCAAGCAAGTGAAACTATACTAGATAGTGGTGCCAAAAAAGGAAGCATTCCAAACAAAATTAGCTAATTTTAAATCAAAAGAAGAGAATGGCAGGTAAGAGATATCTCGGACTTCGTAAACCAAAAAGTCAAAAAATACATTCAATGACACCGAAAGAAGTGACAAGAAATTATTATCTAGATGTGATTGCCGTAAAAAGACACCAAAGTGACAAATTTAATCAAAAAGTGTCATGAGATAACTGAAGTAGATAGATAGGAAATATTCACAGATCTATGAAATGAAGTGAATTTGAACCAATTGAGAGTATTCGTGTCAAAACTCGTGAAGCTAAACGAAAAGCAAATGACAGTGATGGCAGGCGCAAACATTTTATGTCTTACCATTTGCAAATAGAGAATAAATTATTACCTGTCTGTAAAACAATGTATTTGAACACAACTGGGTTGGGTCAGTGGTCAGTCTCTGAGTGGTCGTCAACAAGTTGCCATGATATTGTAGAACAAAGTTCAGTTGCTGTGGCATTGAGGAATCCTAGAGTTAATTCAAATCCAGATAGGCTCTTCAAATCCAGATAGGCTTCTCAAGAAATTTATACTTTCTTAGAATAAGCTACCCAGCCATTACTGTCGCAAATCTACAAACAAATTGTACTTGGAGCAAACGTTTACTACCCATCAATCACTTTATCAGGTTCATAAGTCCATCTATGAAGATAATGGCATACTGTCTTTGACTATAAACAAAATGAAGGAGATGCTTTCAGATATGAATGCATCTCTGTTTAGACCTCGGAAGGATCAATGCGACGTATGTCTAGCACACTCCAATGGGCATTTGGGAGCAAGAGAATATGAAACTCATCAAACTGAAAAGTTTAAGCAATGGACGAAAAAAATATGGACAAAATGAAGGCGCTGAATGGTGAATGTCACGTTTTGACAATGGATGTCTAAGCCGTTAAATCATCTCCAATGGCTAAGGCAACAGTGACTGATAGTTCTGTGTCATCTTTTGCTTCTTTTTTTAACTCACTATTTGGATAGCAACTTTTTGGATAAAGCTGATAAACGTCCTATTATAATATATTCAGACGGCTAGCCAGTACAGAATCGTAATAATGTCATGTCATATTCCCTATTGTATCTCTCAGAGAAATATAATGTTGAAATTGTTCAAAAATATTCGACTAAGGGGCATACACAGATGGAATGCGACTCTGTGCTTAGTACAATAAAGACAGTATTGAAAAACTGGGATATATATCTACCCAACGATTATCACCGCATTTCACAAGAAGCAAGACGAAAGAACCATTTGCACCGCTATATGATTTATTCCGTGATTTTGGGTACAAACCATCATTAAAGTATATATCAATAAGACCTGGAAGACATGTTGGAGATCCTGTGGTAGTTTCGCTTAAAGCTTTAAAATACAATTCTAAGGGTATATCATACAAATTGCAGTTCGATGAAAAGTATCAGCTATTGCCACATAGGCCAATAAATATATCTTGAGCTTGAGTTGAATTTCCAAAATTGCATTCCGCCCCATTAGTAATTACTGAGAGAAAATTCAAAGACTTACAGGAGATAAAAAATGTGATACCCAGGGATTGTTGGCTGTATTATGAATTTTTATCTCATCGCAATTAATGAGTAGATACTCTTTATTTGTCAATACATAATACATGTTTCATTTCAGAATAATGCATTACCTTGTATTTATCTCATTCCTATTCTGGATCATAAGTGCATTTCCTTGTAAGTGCTGTCTTTATATCAAATGCTTTTATTTTTCAACTGAATTATCATCTCATGCTTAAGCAGTCAAATTCATTACTCTAGATCCAAAGAAAATTGTATTTACTCGTCCATGTTATTATTTAGAAGATTTTTAGTGTCTTCTGTGAAAAAGAGTCTTTTATGAACAGAAGGGAACAAAGCAGCACTTTTGAGGCGTTTTTTTCTTTTCTCTTGAATTCGTATGATTCAAAAAAGAAATAATTACAGAATAAAAAGTGTAAAGTAGAGTGAAAAATTCTGTGAATAATAGGTAGAAATGTTTTTTTTATCATTTCTGAAGAATTAAATGTAAACTTTCGGTACTCTGAAAAATCAAGAATGAACATGTATTTTCATTCATTGATGTTAGGAATCACACGTTAAAAGGTAACACCTCGTTAATCCTTAGCTCGCACAGGTTTCACTTCTGAGGGTTGTCATTCGTAGCGGTGGGACAACTGGTTAACAAAAAACAGATTTTAAACAGATCATTATTGTCTGTTGTCTCACAGGATATCAAATATTAAAAAACAAAGTGCTCCCTGTCATGGAACACTTCAATATTTCTGTGTTCGTCATTTCGTTCACAAATTTATTCTATTCCCATCCCATCTCGGGGGACAACAATATTCAGGTTACGTTAGTCGAAAGTATTAGGTAGTCATTTTGAAGACCGTACCATGCATTTATTATCATAAATCACTTCATAATGCATAATCTAGTTACCTATTTGAACTGTGAATGCAGGTATCAGTATACGAGACCCACCCACTCATTGCAAACAATAATTACGAGGTGTTCCAATGGTAATTAACAAAATTTGCAATCTTATATTAGTCGGCTGTTACGCAAGAACTGACTAAGAGTATTTCATCACGGATTAAACTAGACATGCCTCATTTCAAAGATCAAAGTACAGATCATTGATAATTATATAAATATATTCCTAGAAAAGTTATGTGACTGAAGAAAACAAAAATTCTTCTTCAAGGCTTGAAAATAGTGTCATCATGTTACTATTACCATTTCAGAAACCAATAGACATAATAGGTACATTAAAAATAGATATAGTTTAAGAAAAAAATAGAAAACACGCTTTTAAAGAACATCAAACTAAAAAGGTAAAAATAATGTTTTTAAATAACCTTAAAATAATATCAAACAAAATATACCAGTATTATTGTGAAAAAAGTAACGGGCGCTTGTTATACAAAAAATATGGCACAAAGCGCCCACGCTTTTTTCACAATAATTCTAGTATTTTCCGTTCGTTATTGTTTTGAGCTTATTTTAAAAAATCTTTTCAACTTTTTAGATGTCCTTCAAAAGCGTGTTTCTTAGTTTTTTTAACTATATTCAGTCCGACTTATTGTCAAAAATAATATTTATTTTAAGTTCTAGTCACTAGTATCAGTCTTTAATAGACAGTGCACGAATGTACGAATAGAATGTGCACAAACAACTTAATAAAGTTTGAGGTCTCAAATTCTATAGTAATACTGAGATGCAGTAAGTCTCCAACAGAAGGCGGGCAGTTGTAAAATTTGTTTCGAAGTAAAATTTGCAGTAATGATTCCAAAAAACAATTCAGTTTCGATGTTTTGATTTGAAGTTTCATTCAGAATATTAATGGACTAAAAATATTTTTTCAGTAAATAATTTAATTTTTCATATCAATCTTTTGATTTGATATGTATGTCAAGCACCTTGATTCTAATTTTTCGATTTTTGAGATATTTGAGTAACTGAATTTTTTAGATGTACAATTCACGATATAGTTTTCACTGTTGAAATCTTTATTCTGGTTTGCTTTCAAATAATCGAAATAGATTTTAAAATGCATCTTCCGTTTCCTTCAAAACTTTTTCTGTACTGAATCACGGGTAATTGTAAATATTCAAATATTTCATCTGTAGTAAAAAATTCAGCTAACACTTATAATTCTTAAATTATGTTTTTTATTTTGATTCTCTTTAGAACAAACTATCAAGGAGATTGCATACAGCGGCATCTGCCCGCGAATAGATCAAGCAATAATTCTGTTAATACAAATCCCTAGCTTGGGAGTTACAAACAGACATGTATACAAACAAACATGCATACCTACATAAATACATACATACATACAGGTGAAGCTAATATAAAGAGTGTGAAAAAAAGCAACAACCAAATTTTCGAGACACCACCAATACAAAACGACATGAAACAAACGAACTTGTTTAAATTGGAAACGTTGGAAACCCAACCAAACCTTTTTCAGAAAAATGTTCGTATAACTATACTAGTTAACTATAAAGCTATATATTAAATGCTAACGTTCCAAAATTTCTTCATCAGGTCTCTATGATGATGATTTTGCTTTTAAAATTTTACTTAATTTGAACAGTTGTCGACAGTATATTGTTTGGTGATCTCTGACGATGAAATTGATAATAACATTTTTTTAAATTTTTTTGCATTGAATATTTTCCGAAATAACAATTCCATTCGAAAAAAACCAAAAACAGCATTTTTGGTTTTCTCTCTATAATTCGAGAAGGGCGATAGTCCCAGTAACAATTGTATTGTTCCCGATTATAGTTACCTTTTTTCCCATCAATCGTCTTCGTATCTGTAATGGTTTAGAATATACTAATGTTACCACATGATAAAAAAAACCGCCTGTATAATAGGCTACTAATCGAATAGAAATCACTACCATCATTCAGTTTAAAAGAAATCTGAAGAGATATGTTTCAGTCCGGTTCTCTTCTTTTATATAATTTGATTAGTTCATACCTATACTTGATATTTATTCGCCATAAATATGTTGAAAATATGAAAATTATCATTAGATTATTTTAATAAATTTCCCTTTATGTTTTTGACATGACTTTTCACATATTAAATACCAAATTCTCAATTATTATTTTTCGCCTCTCTTTCCTGCTGTTCACCCTTTCTTTCCTTCTTTTCTTTTCTCCTTTTTCACATCAAGTTTGATTAAAACACATTTTGTAATAATATGAATTAGCTGTTGCTGATTGGATTGACGAGCAATATCTGCCTTGAGTTATCATGTGCAGATTTTGATTTCTGCCATTTGTTAGGTTACTTCAGTATCTCTTGTACTGAGTAACCTTTCAATCGAACCATTTATTATTATTATTATGAAATAGCAACGTTTCATGAACACACGAAATTCGCAAAAGTGGTGTTACTTTCATTATAGTAGGTTTGCTGTTTCTGGTTCGTATGACGTGAAAATTAAACATGTATGATTTGAAGGTTGCTCTGACGAAAAAAGAGTAGATTTGATATTACCTTCTGTGGTTAGTTCTGGGACTCAATGAACGACCTAGTACGTACGCACCCCTACTATATTTGACAGCTTCATTCCCTACGTGTCTTCAACAGATCAGTCAGTTCATTTTGGATAATGTTTGGAGTTTATATTGGCATCAGCATATTTCACTATCCATTTGGTGTGCCAATGGATTTGTCAAACATAAACGTCTCTATGAATGTTCCGCATCGTCGATACTTCGAATATTTCACACGTCTCTCTCAGATTTTTGCTGACCCGTAGCTGTTTCTCTGTGAACCGTACGGTGATTTTTAGGTGAAACACCCATTAATTGTTGATGTAATTAATTTAGCATGAATTGAGATTATTCCCACGACAAAAATCGGCCTCAATACGTCCTTTACTTCCTGTACGGCCAGAATTCAAGTTTTCGTTCCAATAATCAAGGTATCGGTGAGATTTAAAAACGAAACTGAAGCAACTTTCAACATTTGCATTGATTTTGCTAATAAAAGTGATATAAATATAAAACAACAACCTCAGTGAGAAAGGAATTGAAAACATCCTGGGGCTCATGCATTTCAATAATACCAGCAATTATTTTTATTGGAATGATCGGGAGTTTATTGTACTATTGAGGAAATGAACAAATCATAGACAGGAAGTTGTAGTTCTTCACGTACTTAGTGCTCATTTCAATGAATTGAATAAAACAGACTGTGACTGCACACAATGCACAAGATGCACAAGTGGTGAACAAATTTGAACACAGTTGTCAGTGATTATTGTCATATTACTGGCATAACATGGATTTTAATGTATGCATTGTAGAAGTATATTTAATCATTATACAAAAAACTTTTCGAAAAAAGGAAGAATGCAATCAACTCCGATAAAAGAGATATCTAGAACATATACAGAAATTTCTTATACGTAAAACTGTAACAAAACGACTATCTGAAAGAACAAATTTCGAAGATTTGAAAAAAGCATACATATTTTTTTTTATTTCGAAGCGCTATTAATAGGAAATTCGTTGAGTCCTCTGCTGGCTAAAACTTTTATTTCACATATAGTCAGTGGGCATACTTGAAAACTAGCTATAAATCAAATCATCTGAAGGAACAATTTGTTCAGGCCAATCTCAACTCCCTACGCTGTGGGTTAATGGACTGACACCTATTAGAAAACAACTACTCCCCTGGCCTATACCTCGAATGGCGTTGGGTGACATCCGACAGGTGTCTGTACAGGATTCTTCACTGAAGTTATTCCTGCATATGCTGTTGGCGATACAAATGCCGCAATATAATTTCAATTATTGGAAGACACTTGCAGACCTGTTTCGGGCTGTTTGGCTACGCGTCAGTGCAAGGTAGTGTCTGTCATCAACATGAAGTCGATGATTTCCAATAATTGAAAATCGAATTCCTTCAGAGCATCATTCCTCGAACTACGCTGAAGCGAACGTCATCGCCTCATCTGCCTTTGAACAAGGTAACCAGACGCATATCCGAAATTTACCTAATTCCTCGTATAAGGAAAAAAACTGGCCCGAAGAAAGTGTTCCTTCAGATCAGGGCTCTCCAAACTTTGAAGCCTTCGGCCACAATGAATTTTTCAGTTTGTTTCAAGGGCCAATATCTGCCCTTAACTATATTTCTAGACTACGATAGTCGCAAAGTGCGTGACCTAAGCAAACTTACAATTTTTTGCATTTCGATTATTATTGTGTATTGTGACACTTAACGATATCTAGTGGCGAAGTCGTGGCACTATGTACTATCTTTTTCAGCTATCCGCTAGGTGGCATTAGGCGTAATTGAATATTTGAAAATACCACTTTGGTTAAAGAAAGTTCTGGTTCTAGCTAGTGTATTCCGATCACCTCGAGAAGGCAGTAACAATTGCATATAAGAAGGCTAGGTAGGAGAGGCGAAGGAAGCGAAACCGTCTATTGTGAAATAAAGTAATACCCGTCAATGAAAGTATTTTGATTTGACTTATTGTTTTTATGTGTGATTTGTTAGTATGGACAAGAAGCGAAAAATCGACAGTGAATGCAGAACGTTTCAACAAAAATGGAACTTTCAGTATTTTGTGATTGAGTCCAGTGATGGGGCGATGTGTTTAATTTGTAATGAAACCACAGCTGTTCTCAAAGACAATAACATTAAACGACACTATGAATCAAAACATCTTCAAAGTTACTCCAAGTATACAGGAAGTTTGCGGAAGGAATAATTTGAAGCTTTAAAATGCGGACTCAAATCGCAGCAATCTTTGTTTACCAAAGCGAATACTGAACAAGAGTCTGCAACTCGCGCCAGCTTTCGTGTGGCCCTTGAAATCGAAAAACGTGGCAAACCATTCACCGATGGAGAAATGATAAAAGAATGCTTGATTGCAGTAGCCGAAGAAATATGCCCCAAAAAGGTAAATTTATTTAAAAGTGTCAGTTTATCAGCAAACACCGTGGCTCGGAGGG
The DNA here is from genome assembly GCA_015342105.1 of Leptinotarsa texana. Lineage (NCBI taxonomy): Eukaryota > Metazoa > Arthropoda > Insecta > Coleoptera > Chrysomelidae > Leptinotarsa > Leptinotarsa texana. The sequence continues at coordinate 12,020 of WOGN01006003.1, forward strand.
TGCAAGACATCGTAGAAAATATATCATCTTAACTGTCTGATAAAAATGGACATCATGAGTGGTTTTCTCTAGCATTGGATGAGTCAACGGATGTGTCAGGTACTGCTCAGGTGTTGAATTTTATTCACGGAGTAGATAAAAGCTATAAAGTGTATGAAGAATATCTTGATATTGATAGTAGTCACGGCACGACAACTGGGGCAGATATTTTTAAGGGAGTTAAAAATGCCATCAATAAAAATAACTTTCGATGGAGAAATTTAAAATCTATAACAACTGATGGAGGCAAAAATATGTATGGTAAAAATAAATGAATGGTTGCACTTGTGTCAAAGGCTGTAGAAAATAATGGTGGTTCAAAACCAATAGTCTTACATTGTATCATTCATCAACAGTCCTTGTCCGGAAAATGTTTGGATATGTCTGAAGTTCTAAAACCAGTCATATCAGTACTTCATCAGATCCACTGGGATGAATCACCGACAATTCCGCGAGTTTATTCAACAGATTGGAGAAAATTATTTACCATATCATACTGCCGTACGCTGGCTTAGTAGCGGAAAAGTCCTTAAGCGCGTTTTGAACTTTGAGCAGAGATCGCATTTTTTTCAAATGAGAAGCAGCGCCCATTTGCCGATTTAGAAAATAGTGAATGGATGTGGAAGTTAAGATGTGGAAGAATGTTTCACACATTTTGAAACATGTGAAATATTCAGCCACG
>WOGN01006004.1:0-12739 GCA_015342105.1 Leptinotarsa texana
CTAAATTTCCTATGTGAGTTACCCTTATTAGGTGTTACTTTTTTGTGTGTGCTTTAAAAACAATTATTGGGATTTATTAACCCTAAAACAGTTTTTTTAACCTTTTCTGTGTCATCAGCATTCAAGGAAATCAGCAGGTTGTATTCGTTGTGTAGGTAAGTTTTTAATATGATTCACTTTTTTATCAAAAGCATAAAATATCCACGTCAAAAGGCAACCTTCTTGAGTCTGAAAAGTGTCCCCCTTTAATTACAAATTGACGTGTCCGAGCTTTTTTAAAAATCTTACTTTTTATATTCAAAAACGGCTCTGTTAAGTTATCGTTGTTACACACTGTATATTTAATATCAGTATTGCACCCGTGCGGAGCCGAGACTAGTTCACTTCATTTTCAGGTAGTAACAATTATTGGGAACCTCAGAATTTTTCAAATCACACAATTTTAAAAATTGCACGGGCCAAGCATTCGTCGAACAACAGCGACATTACTAGCCGATAATGGTGGAAACATAACAAATTTGAAGAGACACGGTGACTGGAAGTCCACCAATGTTGCTGAAGGATACATACAAACAAAATTTTGGATTCTCGCCAAAATGAGATAGTCTCTGTCCATAACAATATTATATGTACTCTGCACGTCCGTTTAGGTTGATAAGTAATTTAGCATTCTGGCACACATCGATACGTATAAATATCTATTGATTTGGCGAATGAACCCAATTGAAATCTAATTTGTCAGACTGTCAAATGTTACAGTACCAAACAATTATAGAATGAGAACGAAGTGGTAAGGCAAGAATAACTCAATAACTGATCCTCCAATGATATATTCATTCTTTGAATCTACAATTAATAATTATACCCACTTTAGACAACAATATTGACATTGTAATCTTATACGAAATGTACATTTTTCCCTGCAATAAGGACAATAAAAAATACACAGCGTTGGATGAAATATCTTAAAATACGACAAAAATATTCGAATATCCTAAGGATTTCTACGACACTCTCGAATAGACAATATTATTTGGGTGAAGCCCAGGTAATTGTCTGCTTAAACAGATTTGGTGTGCTGTCATTGATTACTAATAAGACACCGACATTGTGTACGAGAATCATGTGCCCCGAGTAGACGTGAGAAGGCAAGAATGACACCCTCCTGTATTTGCCCATGAAAAATTACTGCCGTGGTGCGGCAAGCCGGTATGACCTTGAAATTGGAAAGTAGAGAGGGAATAATTCCACTCAGAACTTCAATGATTATAACAATTATTTAAATGGAGTAATCTGGGTAAAATCTGCGAAATTGAAAGAGTACATCCGGATACGCGATGAAATCGGCAGATTCTTGATGAAAAACGTATATGATGAAGTTTTATAGAAATAATTCATCTCGGTATTTCATCCATCTTTTCACCTCTTTTCCAACAACAAATTTATGATTTTAATGACAGGCCCTGCTTCCGTTGCCGAAAACCTTTCAACTAATATGGACCAATATATTGAAGACGCCATCCTGGCGAGCCATGATAAATTCCTCATTTCCCGACTTCAGCCTGATCGACCTAAGAAGAGCAGAAAGTAGTCGGGCGTTTTAATAAGCAAATTTCTGCAATGCTGTTGAAAAAAACATCATACATCGACTTATCCTTGTGTAATCGAAATAGTGATATCTGCGGCTTTGATGCGAGCCTTTTACTAATCGAGTTCCAACTCGATAACAGACTTGGAGTCATTTCGTTCTTTGGACTAAACTAAACTAAGTTCATCGGTCGCCAGGAAAGCCTCAATTTCTACTTTATTACTGACACGGATTATGCATATTACTGGAGTTTTTTCCCAACACCAAACCGTTATTTTAACATCTCGGCACGTGTTTCGGTCACCAAGTGATCATCTTCAAGAGGAAGTTTAATCTTCCTCTTAAAGATGATCACTTCGTGTTCGAAACGTGTCGAGATGTTAAAATAACGGTTTGGTGTTGGGAAAAAACTCCAGTAATATTCATTACTACACCAAAGGTTCCAAAATAAGTAAGAACTATGCAAATGAGAGGATTCAAACCCCTGATAACTTTATAGGCTACATCCAGAACCTTCTGTAACGCAGACATTCCAAACTCAAAAGTTAACGAGCGGAGAAAGCATAATTGTGGAACAGACGATTTGGGTGCAAAAACCCTTGGAGATGCATTATTTTTCGGGTCTTCACATCCAGTTGGTACACCTTTGAAATGAAAGATTTAGATGCAAAACCTCCTGGAGATGCATTATTTTTGGGGTATCCACATCCAGTTGGTATAACTTTGGAACATACGATTTGGATGCAAAATTTCCTAGAAACACATTCTTTTTCGATTCTTCACGTTATTGTAGAAAAATGAACTGAATTCATTGGCCGCTGGAAAAACTTTTTTCAAAAATAAATGCCTCAATTTCTGCTTCAACATGGACTCGGACCATGCAGATAAGAGGATCCGAAATCCTGATAACTTTATGGGCTACATCCAGTACCTTTTTGATAAACTCAAACGTTCACGATCGGAGAAAGTATAACTGTGGAACAGACTACTTGGGTGCAAAAACCACTGGAGAGCCTTTATTTTTCGGGTCTCCACATCCAGTTGGTACAACTTTGGAACGAAAGATTTGGGTGCAAAACTCCTTAGAGATGCATTATTTTTGAGGTCTTCACGAGTCTACTTCAGTACTTCAAATGAGTACCATCGGAACGTTAAGCAGATTTTGGTTCTTCCCAGAGCTGTCGGAGTTTTTGCTAATACTTGTCGCAGACGAAAATCTTCGTTGAGGTTAGTTATCTCTTGTAAGTTGTACTTGTCACCAAGAGGTTCCTCATTATATATTATTATTAGCTATTATGAACTCCATTGCGATGCCATGGATAAATATCTAGAAACGTACAATACCGAAGAGATCAGAGGATGACTTTTAAATAAATATTTCTTCAATATGGTTTCAACAAAGTTTACCTTGTCAATAAGATAAAATATCATTTATCTCTGTTTTCATACAAAAAGTAATGGTACACTCAAGTTGAATCGAGAGGAGTTCATTATTTCCAGCCGAATTATTTTCGACCGGAATTAGTCTTCCGAGTTCCAAATCTTTCGAAAGTTCAACGTCTTCCTATTCCAAATTACAATGTACCTAATTGATTCGATGTTACTTTAATTACGGTAATAAAATTTCTGCACAATTATAATTGCACGCAACCACAAAGACTAAATTGCATCTCCGGTTATAAATTATTTGACGTGACTTAATTTACACTGCAGAAAAAGTAGTCGCTGGAGATTTTTATCTAAAAAGCCATGTGTTCTGATGATAATTTCTTGAGGGTTTTCGTTAAAGATTGTGATTTATAAACTTCAATTATATACGTACACAATGAACAACAGTGAGATATAACAAACATCGACAACGAAATATCTTCAATGTATTTCAATGTGCATAGCAACGTGCATAGAAACATGCAACATGCTGCTTAGCAACCAACTCAAAGTACATTATACAATGGGAACATAATAGAATAAATAGAAGACTAAACACATAATTTCCAACTAAACTCTGTAGAGAAGAAAATTAATTTTCTCTTTATTAGTTGACTTATGCCTCAAAAGGCATAATGCCAGAAAATCCAATCAGTAAAAACAACATATTCTTGTGAATTATTAACAAAATGAAGAGAACATTGAAAAGAAAAATGAGAAAGTCGTTTGACTGAGTATATGATAGGCTTCAATTCAAAATATTCGTTCGTTTTGATGGTGGAATTAAAGAAAAATGCCCAAAAATGAGGGATCTACTCGCGGGCAGATGGCGCTGTACGTAACCTCCTTGATAAATCGACATTATTGCTTGATCTATTTGCGAGCAGATGGCGCTGTACGTAACCTCCTTGATATAATTCGAACTCACTTTGCATGTATTTTTTTCAATTGAAGAAAATATTTTTCTGATTAACACGCTCGCCTTCTACCTTATTTGAAACCCTCCTTTGCATGCCTGCTGTCTTGAGCTTGGTAGCTGATTTTGAGGCTCCCTCTTCGGAATCGAAATAAGAAAAATCCAAAGATAAAGACCCTTGATATCCTTGAAAGTGTATACAAGAAAAACTGATCAAGGTTTTCGCGGCCAAGATTTTCAGTGTTACTCATTCGGGTTTGAAGGCCGACATGGTTTGGAACTGCATCCTAACGTTTCGTCAGCACGAGTGCCTGACGTCTTCAGAGGTTTATTCATCTTGATGATTCACCGATGACAGATATACATAACTTCGGTTGAATGGGCCCGAATACTATTCAAAACTACATAGGGAGGCGATAGAAATTGAAGAAATTAACACCAATGAAACCTGGCTATCTGCACTATAACTCGCTTTTGAATCAGGTCATATAACTTAACCTGCGTCGTCGTCTTAGATGCCTACCGCAATCGTAAACAAAACGTCACTCATCAAAACCTGGAAACCACAGCTAACAAACTCGGTAACTAGCTTTGACCCAGTTATTATTGGCCGTGAAAGTTTAGACTATTTGACCTGCCGCCTTGGCTAATACCACGACGGAGATTGGATGATATCTGACAGGTATCTCTGCAAGTTTTCTCACTGGAAAAAATATTGTAGATGTTTCTCGTTTACCCACCAGCAGAACCCGGCTTAGATTAACTGAGTTAGGATTGGCAATCTTTAAAAATAAAGCGCCAGAACACTTCGTGACACGACTATCGTCAAACTTAAACCAGTCCGTTTCGTCTTTGACCAAGGCGTAATAATGACCAAATTCAACGCCAGAACCACAGTGTACAATGACTGCATGAATAGTATAATAGTGTTTTGCTAGGTTGAAATGTTCATCTATTTCGAATCTTCCAAATAGTTTCTTGCTTCCGTTAGAGGTTGAGTCTTGTTTGAAAATCATCAGTGTTATTATTAGATTGGCTGGTGCCACAATTATACTTGTTTTCTTATAACAGTCAGTTAGTTTGTCGCATGTTTGATAATACAGGCGATCATCACCTGTTAAAAATTCCATTTTCAGATTATTTAACAATGAGCTTTGCACGAACTGGTTATTAGTCATATTAGGAAAAGTTCCAGAAATTCACGTAAGTTTTCGGTACTTCTTGAACATTTACCACAAAGTAAACAAGTTAGGATTTTTCCAGTAAAAGATTTATAAACACAAGACGAGATGGGCTGTACGGAATCATTATTGATCAGTATTGATTTTGCTATTGTTTTGCTCACGAAGAGTATTCAACAAGAACCCCAAGAATTCGGAACAATCCTCTTATTGTCCTAACTAGTATCTAGTGGACTTCGAAGACTCCAGGAAATCGGTTGGAGGGAAAGATGATACCTTCTTACGAAACTGCAGCTGCATGAACAGGCGTTTGATTTGATGAATAAGTAGGAAACATTTCCGTTCTCGTTCATTATTAAAACTTCGTTCTTGAAATTCTTCGTTATGAACAACACTTGTAAAATGCTATTCATGTAGAAAGTGTTTCCTAAATTATCCAATCCAATTTTCTTCTCCAGATTTTCAGGACAACTATCTACTGATTCGTAAGGAAGAACATGTTTCAAAGAATCTCCATAAGAACCATTTCTCAAGCTGCGATCGATCCTTCCAAGTGAAGAAGGGTTTCGTAGAGGGATCCACTCGGCTCTTGCTTCATGAAGCTCTTACATTGAAAGGGAACCAGTACTACGAGGACTGCAACTCATATTTGGATATTTTATAAATACATTACTTTTAATTTTATATTTGCAACACCATTTTTACATTTTATATATAAAACACTATTTTTTCCATATTTTATATACTTTAGACTTCATATTTGAATTTTATATCAACAGCACTATTTACTACCCATTCGATACTCTTTCCAAGATATTTTATATATACAGTATCCTTAATTTTATATTTACAGCACTATTTTGAATTTTATTTTTACAACAATATTTTATATTTTAAATACTTTATAATTCATATTTCAATTTCTTACTTTCTTTCAATTTTCCTGATATGATTTCGAGATTCTGGATCTAGGTAGACAATTTCACTGTAGTCAAGGTCCGCCTTTTGGTATTTTGTCTACTTTGACTAGATCCCCTATTAGGCTAAATGAATGTATAGCTATGACTTTTTTAAAGTTTTACTCCCAAAAAGTTTACTCCCTTGTTGGGTAGTATGTATTTATTTACCATTGAATGTCTTTTTTTATTGTAAATTTTCTTTTAATGTAATGTAAATAAATATTAATATTATTATTATTAAATAAAAATCTGTTTTTGTCGCTGGCCAACTGTCCATAACGATGACCAATTTTCTCCATTCTGACAAATTCACCGAAAACTTTCGCTATTGACGGCTGCAAAACAAATACTAAATCACGCAGCGTTTTCAAACTTGAAACATATGCTTTATAGATTGTGTATTTTCTAATACAGTGAATTGTTTCAAACAACTACCGCCATCTCTATGTCAAGCCAGATTCTTCTGAGACCACCCTCTACGAAACTTTCGTCTGAAAATAATGTAATTTTGTGACATTTACAGATTTTTTTGTGTACAAAAATTTAATGATATTCAATTTCTTACAAAAAACTTGTTCCAAAATTCCATTTTATGAACTCGACCCATGAAGCATTCGCGTATTTCATCTCAATGAGGTCAGTTTTACCGCACTAACAACAATAATTCCAATTAAAATATGTGATAACGGTTATTCTAAATTTGAATACATTCAAAACTTCTTCGTAGTGCCGTGTGGGTATGTGGCACGAACCAGGTCAGAATTATGTTTCATTTTATTATTTGTCTCGGTTATGTGATGTTGAAAATTGCCGGAAGAATGTTTGCTACATCGAATTAACGGGCACAGTTGGTATACCAATAAAAATAAGTTGTATCGGTCGAAATAAAAACGCGCCTCACAAACCAAAGTAACTCCTATAATGGTGAATGAATATTTCGAATAGGAATTCGAAATATTCACATCTTCCACTGCTTGCCGAACGACAACTACTTTCCTGGCTAGTACCAGAAAAGTTGGGGGGAGTGAATATTGATTTTCTTTTCTTGTACTCTTGTACGAAGATTTCGTATAAGCGGTAGAGCGTCGAAGAAATGATCAGAGTATCAGAAGGCACTGCCGTCTTGATTAGATCTATCCTGCACTGGTGAGGAGTAATATTGGGAAATAGGTCTGTAGCTCACTACATCAATTTCAGCGAGGTCCTTTTGCTGAGCAAAAGAGGAACTTCTGCAAAAATTCCAGTGCCGAATATCGAACTAGGTTTGTTAATGCTCGCAACAGCTGCAAACTTAGGATAAATAACTTCACAATCTGAGAATAAGGGATGTACTGCTTGCCAATCCCAACGGTTCTAGATCCTTCTGGTCGGTAGATAAAGCTCTTCATCAGAACTTTGCAAAATCCACAATTCCACCCTTGACACAAGCGGATGGTTCAGTTGAAAAAGAAAATGTACTAGCTGAACGTAGTAACGGCTACATCCATCAATTTATTATAGGAGCTACTACGCATCATTACGTTGAAGGCAGAACAAGTAGAAGGCGACAAAACGGCGACATTTGCAAAAAAACTCTTGTTTCACCAAGACACACGAATTACGGTTTGAACTGCTTGACCATCCGCCTTACTCGCCAGATCTAACCCCAAGCGACTTCTTTTTGTTCTCTAATGTAAAAATTGCTCTCGGAGGACAGAGATTTTCCTCAAATAAAGAGGCAATGTTCGTGAACAATTATTTTGCAGACAAAAAAGCCGAGTACTATGTGGATGGGTTAGAGAGATGAAAGCATCGCTGGAAGACGTTTGTAAAGTTAAAATGAGGTACTCTAAGAGCGCCTTAAAGATTTTCCTGTAGTGCTTGTGTTTTATTCGTAAAAAAATAAAAAGATATGCAAAAAAAATTCAAATAAAAACTAAGAAAGTAAAAAAGACTAGATTCTGAACTGGAAAGCGAGATTAGCAACTATGAATAATTTGGAACAAAAAAATCAGAATCGGAGAACGTTTCTTCTGGAAACATGTCGATAAAATGAATGTCAGAGTAAATGAAATGAGTGTTTCGAATCAATGACATAATCCAATACATGAGCCTAAATGACGAAAGTCAATTTCTGTAGAAGGAATCGGGATTTTTCATTGACCTATTTTGTGTTTTTTCCACTTTACACAATATGATGAAATATTAAATTTTTAAGGGAGAACCTCATACAAGTGTAAACATTTTAATTTAACCCCGCAAGTTACTGTGTAGATTCAAAGTTATTTTTCACAAAGAAATATGCCCTATTCATCAGTAACTTGTCATATTCAATAATTACGCCTATCAAAAGCAAAGCTAATAAATTATACATTCTCCATTACAATATTTATATTTTTGCCTCCATTTTTTCATATTGTGCTAGCCAAAATAATAGAAAATGTAGATATTTTGACTCGTATAGCAAAATTAATTGAATTATTTTTCTAGGAACATGTTTACAACTAATTGAAATTAAGACAACCAGGTGGACATGCTATTCGCAGATTTTGACAAATCTTCAGTGAGGCTGACTATGGCATTTTCTCGGAAAACTTCAATGTTGTCCATTGTTACTAATAACAACGTAATCGAGAGCTACAGGGCAATGGGTTAATTATAACGAGAGAATCTGTCTTTATTGAAATAGTACCTTGTACCTCAAGGGTCTAACCTTGGCCTGCCGATGTTATTATTTATATTAATGATCACCCTTAGTTACTGATTTATATTGAAAGATTTTGAAATTTTTCAAAGTACTAGTGCTCCGAATTACAGAATTATACTGTTCGGATTTACTGATGGTCTATCACGAACGAATTATCTTTCTACCGTGATAAATGTAATGTCATGACTTTCTCAAAGTCGTGTAATCATAATAATTACACATGTGGAGAGGAACACAAGCATTACTGACTTTTAATAATGTATCGTTACCAGAACAATATCTGTAGTAAAGACGTCAATAATATACAGGATGTGATTTGAAAAGGGTTTCAATATTTCAGCGTCAAATTTATTATCAAACCAGCATGTTTTTGTTTCAAATTAAATTGCACCACCCCTCTACAGAAGGTGAGGGGGGGGGAACATCTTTGAATCTTAAATTAAAAATATGGTCAAGCAATGCCTCATTCGTTCATCTGACATTCTGAATGACCATATTGTTACATAACATTGAAAAATAAATTATATAAAAACTCCATCAATCCTAGATAGCAATAGTATTGCACTAATATTGTATGGGGTCTTCCAAGAGGGACTGTTCGAGCAACGTACCGCGCGCTTTTTCCTTTTTTCGGTCGCAATAATCGTTCTACTGAGAGAACTATTTGCAATGTGGTGGATACATTTGAGTCCACGATCGACTAACACCCGTACGCCGACGAAACGCAAAATCTGCCGAAAACATTGCCGCTGTCTGTGAGAGTGTGCAGGAGAATTCAATGCAATCGATTTCACGTCTCTCACAAGAACTCGGCCTTTCGCAAACTACAACTTGATGAATTATGCTTCGTGACTTAGGCCTGCACCTCTAGAAAATTCAACTAACACAGGAACTGAAGGTAAACGACCGTAGACAACGGCGGTGAGGCCCATTTCTGGATGAATGGTCCACATGAGATCCAAGAGCGTCTAATGCACCTCGTGCGGTGTGAATGTGTGGCTGGCGGTATCATCGGTCCATATTTCTTTGGAAAAGAAGTCGGCCAGGCCATCACTGTCAAAGACGAACACTATAGGTCTATGATTACCAACTTCTTTTGGCCTGAATTGGATGATCTGGACACCAACGAAATGTGGTTTCAACAGGACGGCGCTACGTGCCACATCCTGTATTCTGCACGAGCGATTTGAGGGCATGGTCATCTCACGTGGAGGAGATGTAAACTGGCCACCGAGTTCGTGCGATTTGACTCCGTTAGACTTTTTCTTGTGGGGTTTTCTCAAACCACAGCGGTCCTCAAAGCCAACATAACCCATGTAATTGGTCAAATTCGATGATATCTCACACACACTTTGTTTTATTCAAATTTAAAGATAGGAAGCTCTTAATAAAAGACCCTATATTAAGATCGAGCGGCACAAAAGAGGAGTCAAAACTGTCGTCGAAAAGTGGATCTCCATTTTCAATGAAAACCAACATGAAAAGTCTGTTTAAAAATTTTGTTTCAGGGTACAATGCTATCATTAAAAAGGTCATTTGCATCAACAGATGTGTTGACGCATTTATAAAAATCCACATAAATACACAAAGGGAATAATTTGAAGAGATTTCAAAACGAGGCGTTGATTGACTTAAAATGAAACTCATTTATGTTACGAGAACATTATCATGGGAAAATGATAAATGAAAATGGAACCCGCATATCGCATACCATCTGCCGCGCAAAAAAGCAAAATAGGAACCTTTCTGAGTATTCGTTCAAATCAGTTTCGAGTGATGATGACCTTGGAAGTACTGAATCTCGCATTCCGCATATACTAATTACATTATATCCACGCAGGCAGCGATGGGAGAAACTGATGACCGCGAAATACGTTATTTAAAAATGTCCAGCTTCATATGGTAATATGATAGTTTGATAAATCAGGCACGTCCTCTCCTTACGTGTGCAATAAAATGGAAAGTGAAGAATTATTTTGAATTCTGGAAGGATAAAATGCCATCACGCATGCTTATCGCTAGAAAATATACGGCGATAAAAAATAACGATCGTTGTGAATAGTAGGTACTACTAAGTTCAAGGTGAACAGATTGAGGAGAACACATTTTTTTTACATTTGTCATTTTTTTGAGTCCACTTTTGCCAACGTAATACAAGCCGACCAATTCCGACAGCATAAAAATTGAGTGCTCGGGATTCGATGAAGTCGACGAAGGCCGTTTTTGCCTGATTAGCGATTGTTCTAACGGTGAGAAAGTTATCAAATTGCTTGAAGGTATGTATATTAGTTCCGAGTAAAAAATCTTGCAACTGAATTTTGAAGCAGTTATCCTCAACCAATTGACCTGAAATTTAACATACACATTTAGTTATGACAATGCATGTATCCACCTGAAGACATGGCCTTCATAGTCATTCACCACGTAAAACAATACCAACGCAATTGCAACCTTTTTTATCACGCGTTTGTGAGGCCGCTTGGATTTATTTCGTTGCTTGATAGTTTCAATTTTGCTATAACTTCTGAGATATTAATTCAAATTGAATGGTGTAAATGGCAGTTACACTGTGCCTGAAATAACCAACGTATTAAATTTGATGAAGAATAACGTCCTAGCCGTCTAAATAGCTCTCCAATCACCAAATTTCATATGACCATTATTTTAAACATTAATAGGCAAAGAACTGAATAGGAAAAACTGTTTTTGTATAATTCAATGTCCATATAGTTGTTTGGAAAGTATTGTTCATTTCGTGTAATTCAATTTTTGTATGAAAATATTTTAGGAGGGTTTTTTCCGGTTTGTGTCTGAAAGCTCCTTCTTTGCATGATCTACACATCTTTGTGAAGAGTTCCAAATTTATCTATATTAATATTTTTTTCGTGAAAATTACACTATTTACCACAGCGACGAAAACTTGTTACATGCAGTTTTTTCCTTTATATTCATTCAAGTAAGCGGTCGTTCATATTTAAACAAACACTCCGAATCGCTATGTCAGTATATTGGCCTCTACGATTTCCGGATCAGAACCAACTGGTATATATCTGAAGAATGGAGAGTTTTATAACAGAAAGTTTCTTCATACTCTATTGAAGTGAGGGTATATTGAAACCTAAACTTTTCAACATCAAATTATAATAGTATTCTATTCAAAATATTTCGTTGCCATTTTCAAATATACCTATTATACAGTCAATAAAAGACCAAAATATGGCCAGTAGGAAGTAATTGAATTTTGCCTAACCCACTGTAGCTCAAGCTGCCTAGAATGTCAATTTAGAAGCAGGTGTTCACGAAAGAATGAAATATTTACATATCTACCGATGAGTGGTTTGCAAGCTATTAAAAATTTAAGGAATTTACGCGGAATGCCTACAACATTTTTGTCAGCAAAACAACATAATTGATGCAGATAACTTGGCACACGACGTTATGGAAATAACAAACATACGATATATTATAAAACATTATTGTTACAACAAACGGAAACAACCAGGTTCACCTGATTGTTATGAAACAGTGATTCATTCCATTAATCTGCACCATCACAGCACAGTAGAAGTAGATTCCCCTTCTCATTTTTATTATGCTGTAATTAATTGGTAAATATTCATTGATGATATCGATATTGACAAAAGATAAATGCATTTCTTGATCGTTCTCTAATCAAGTATCACTTTTAATTTCAGATAAAAGATGCACTACACAGGTCTACAAAAAAAAATTTTTTGTGTTGCCCTGGATATTTTTGCAAATGTTTATGTTTTTGAGTGCCTAAATCACGAATATATTTATGACAGTACTGAATGTGCTATTTTTTTATGATTTTTACGTATCTTGTATTTTTAATAATAATCGGCTTGTTAGTAAAAAAAAATTATTTTCTCAGTCATGATTAGGCTTCTGCGCAACTTCTTTGCGCGTACAAACATCACGTGATCCCCACTTCTCGGGCTCCTTGCTCTGCAAAACAGC
>WOGN01006005.1:0-12739 GCA_015342105.1 Leptinotarsa texana
CTGTCCTAAATATATTCAACTGCCAGATTATACAAATCAAAAGACATTTCTTAGCTAACTGACAGTTCTGTTTTTATTTTTATCTATATAGATTCATATATTATATATATTATGTAAGTACATATTTGTAAATGCCACTGTTACTCCATATTCTGTAATTAGGTTCATCCTGTAGATGAAATGAATAAATAAATAAATATTATGTCCTGAAATTATCACCGTTTCATGTTCAGCTACATTGAGTTTCTTACTATATACAGTATCTTTGATTGAAGTCTTCCATTATAAGTTTGTGGTGAAGAAGTGAAATTTTTTAAAAACGAATTGTGAACAAATTTTTGGGATTCATCACAGGGTACCTTGGTACCAAGTAAATTCGTGGCATATCATTTATTATTTTTTGAAGAAATTTCGAACCTAGCCTTTCCATATTCAGATTCCGCTGGTGAATTATTTCTAGAGAAATAATATTTTATGGGTGAATATAGGACGGCTCAGAATAAATGAGGAAAATAATGTGAAAATGCTGATTTATTCAAGTATCCTCATTTTGAATGAAAACTTAGGTAGAGAATCCATTCCGAGACATGATATAGAATATTATGAAATCTAAATTCATCATTACCGAGTCATATTTTTTGTACATATTGGGTGAATAAAATCTTGAGAAAATGGTCATGAATTTATCAAATACTTTCAGTTTTTGAAAAGAGCTTTCAGGATATATCAGGTATACAATTCGATTTGACGGTTATAACATGAGTAATATCAAAAAAAGTGTTAATTTTTCTCCAATTGCACCGATAGAAATGAATATATACGATGTGGTTCTTCAATTGAAACATAGATAATCCCCCATTTTCAAGTCATGTTAGTTCATTTGTAGGCTGTTCTTGAAAATTGCTTCAAAGCAGAAGCCGAAACGTCGAAAAGATGGAAATTACAGACGCGATTCAACCTGGACGAGAGTACATGAAAAAAAAAAATTCAAAATAAAATCCAAAAAATTAAAATCATAAAGAATTCAAAATCATATGAATAATTTGAATATCAGTTGGGAATTTTCACAACCCAATTGGGACAGTGGTTTATTCATCCTGTATAATCATACTGGAACCAAATTCAATATCAAACAGCTCAATTGACCAACAGAATTCAAAGATTTCATTTCAATTAATGAATGTGAGAAATTGGAAATGAAAATGTATAGAAAAAGAAATTCAATAAATAGTAATCAAACTAGAAGAGCAATCAAATAATAGAATGAAAATAAATAAGAAGTAATTTTCAAATAATTTAAAATAATAACAATACAGAGAAAGTTTGATATTCAACTATTTCAGAACATGAAATAATGCATCATCAATTTCAAGAGGAAAGAAAATACCAAATATTGAATTAATGAATAGAATAATAATCATAGAATTTCAAGTTCTGGAAAGATGTTAATAGTATTTTCTAAGACTCAGTAATTAGTTCGTAATAAACTGTCGAATATTAGTTAGTAATAAAAGTTTCAATATAGTTCCTAGGAAACAGATAGATTCAGAATTTTTGTTGATAAGAGAAGTCACAAGATTGTTAAAAAGGGAAGAGAAAGTAAAATAAGGATTATAAAGTGCTATTGGAGAGAATAAGAGGATAATTACCTAATATTCATCCATGAAAACACATTCCTTGGAAAGAGAAGTAGATCCAGGTGAATTACAGAAAATGGCGGTTTCCGAACCGGAATTATACATTTTTTTCTTGAAATTGGGTAAAAGTTATGGTTTCTTATTTTTTTGTTTGATGATTGTTGAATTCTATAACATTATAAACGAAAAATTTTATCTGAAGTGCAAAAAAATGCTACACAAAGTGAAAAAGTGAAAAACGAATAAACTTTCTGCAAGAGTATAGAATTATTTAATAACGAAATTAAAATTCATTTATGGGTTGTCATTGATAAATTGACATTTTCGAATATTTTTTTCATTTTTCTTCATTATTTTCATTATCAGATACATCAGTAATAACTGTGGTTGATTGTAAGACTAAGACAATAGGCTTATGGTTTGATAAACAAGATACATATGTTTTCGAATGAAAATTAGGAAGATATCTAGAGAAATCTGCTTCGATTGTTGTTCCATGTCTTGTGATAGGCTCATTTCGGTTATTATTTACTTGATTTATCTTGTAGAAAGTTAAATAAGAGTTGTCCATCTTCGGATACAAAATTAACATTGAAATCTTCTGCTTAAACTAGTGGCAACGTATGATAGTTTTCTGATAATTATTCAGAGATCCTAGTCGACCGTAAATGTGTGCTCGCACCTCTCTCTCTCTCTCTCCCTAACCTCTACAGTATATACAAAAATTTACTTTCCCTCTCTCTCTAACTTTCTCAACTTCCGTTTGCTTCGCTTGATCAAAATTTTCGTAACGCTCTCGTCACACATTCACTAGCTTACTCCCTGAGTCAAACGCGCGAAAAGAAGTTTCAATTCGAAAATAGCTTTTGTTCAATGTGTATTCAAAATGAAAGATTTTCATTCCACTTTGTCTTGAAATCCCAATTTTTTTCGCGTGGTTTTGATTCATTCTCTAGACTTTGGATTCCTATGGAAAGTTGTGTTATCGAAAAAACTGTTATTTCCAAAACAGTCAAGATCTCTGAAAATAATTAAGATCTCAAATCGACATTTTGATATAAAAATGACTAAATTGAAAACATGAGTTTGACCCTTATATGGCCTCATCGGTATTTCAGTAATAACTTTTTTATTCTTCCAACCATACTGAAAACCACACTTCTGTTTCCGAATTCTAATTATTTGAGTTATATCATCGCAATAAAGTAAAGGGTTGATCCGCCCAAATCGTTTGTGGATTTCTGTCAGTATTTACTTAGGATTCGGATGAATAAATATTATCCAAAGCCTCAACTAAATTGTTTTCAATCTCTTGGGAAATCCATTACAAACAAATATTTCATGAGCATTACTGGTACGCACTTTAACTTTACAAGTTCTATATTACCTATTGAAATATTTCACAAGGTGGCGTATAACAATACGCCATTTAGTGCGATGGTCCTTCTTAACTCTACTGCAATATTTCTTGAGATGATGGAGTGTTGAAAAGCTACTTATTGACTAGATGTTTAAAGTGGCATATGATGATGATAATAATAATAATGTTTATTCATCAAATATAGATGAAAATGTTTACATAATTTTAGAATATAAAATAGGAGTAAATAAACAACGACATAACAAAAGGAGCATCGAAAAAAGGGTTTTTTCAAAATAAAACACAAGCACTACAGGAAAATCCTTATGGCGCTCTCAGACCGGTGTCTGAGCAAAAGTAGCGATTTACATTGGATTTGAATTGCTAGAGAATAAATCCATTTGGAGAAACGTTCTTAGGAAATTAATTTTACATAAACTCAGTCTTCCAGATGGAAAAGTTCTTGAACAGTGAAGTTCGAGATTTACTGTACCGCTCTTGGTGGAATCAACTGTGCCAAGTCGTTTGAACGCTTTCCGTGAAAGCATTCCCGTGAAGCAGCATTTGCAATTCCAAAGACATGATTTTGTTAAAACATATTGGTGTCCGTTTTAATCAACAACAAACTTATTGAAGCAGAAAGCGGAATTGTCTGACTTTATCATACCCGATTTGGAGACAATGATCTTCTTGAAGAGAACCGCTGCCTGGGTTTTTGTGGCTTTCAATGGAACCCAGTTACTTTCACCCCAATTCGAAAGCACTTCCAGATCTTCATTAAGATATACAACCTCCTGCTGCCGGTGAAGATGTACCTCCTGGAATCCAAATGGAATGACGAGACAAAAGTGCTGGCGTCAGCAAATCAATATATTGGATTCTTGTTTTTTTCCAATAAGTCATGGCTATAACTACAATAAAGAGAGGGATGGAGAGAATATGGATCCGTTGGGAACACCAGCGTTGATGCTGAAAATATTCAAGAGATATCCATCGACGGCCACTTACAGGGAACGTTCTCCCAGGAAGATGAAGGGCCATATACAGAAATGATTCGACAAGCCATAGAATCAAATTTTGGCCAGCTAACCCTGGCGGTCAAAGGCCCTAGAAATATCAAGCGTAACAGCTCTTGATTTTTCATGTTTCTTTATTGAGTTATTTCAAATATTCAGTTTCGAAAGCCATATTGATTATCGCTCAAGATCTGTATCTGTAGAGTACGGAGGGTGAGTGTAAGCCCACAGTACTTAGGCGACATGTGACCCATTAAACATTCTCCCGAAAAGTTGTCCTCCTAGGTCATCGTCCATTCTATCCTTTCCAGGAAGGTGTACAGGTCACTGGGAGACATCTCCTTCATATCGGCAGGTATGGGCCATGACTCGCCGAACATACAGTCTCTTATTGACGATAACTCCGGGCACTCGCACAGGACATGCCTGACAGTCTCATCTTCCTTTTCACACATCCTGCATAGAGGTGTGTCCACTTGCCCCATGTTATGGAGGTGTTTCCTTAGTTGACAGTAGCCAGTCAGAAATCCTACTGTTAGGCGTAGATTTTTCCTAGTCATCGCCAGATATTTCTTTGGCGCCAGCTTCCCAGGTTTCCCATCCTTTGGTTTCATCTCATTTCTTCAAAGCATGGGTGTAACATTTGACTAGTTTCGCAATTTTCGAAGTCATCAGGGCGTTGGTACCACTGGGTCCTGAAATTTTTAGTCCATCCGCTACCTTGGCTAAAGAGTCGGCAATGCGATTATCTTTACCCTTGTCATTTCCTTCAACCCACCTCAGGATAACGATATTATCTACCGAGGCTATGGCTAAATCTTGGTGACACTCTAGTACTAGCCCTGAGGTTAAACATTGTCTGTTCAAGGCTAATAGGGCTTGCCTGCTGTCGGTGCAGATTATTGTTTTTGCCAGAAATTCCTTTCTTGGTTATTTCTTTTGTGGCGACTGAGATACCAGCCAGTTTTGTTTGGACCACGCTGGTATTTCTTTCCATTCCCCACTCAATTCTCAGGCTTAGTGATCTGGAGTACACTCCACACCCTGAGCCTTATATGGTTTTTGAGCCGTCTGTATAAATCCGTATTGCATTTGTATCATCTGGCTGTATGTTCTGCTTAATTTGTATTTTGTAGGGTTTATTAAACACAAAGCTGGGTTCAATTGCATCGCTTGTTGCCTGCAGACGAATTTACGCAGTACGCGCTTCTCGCCATAAGCCCAGCCTCAATTGACCCATTGCTACTTCGAGTTTTACACCAGCCGTGCGTAATCGTACCATGGCCATTAGCGCAAACTCCTTAACGTACAGATCAAGAGGGGTCAGACCAGTGATTAATTCCATTGCCGCGGTTGGTGTTGTTCTAATCGCTCAAGGTGTTGAAGCCTTCAAAATATTTGGGGAAATGGTTCTCTACGACTTTCTCCATGATTTTTCATATCACTGATAATAAAGCGACTGGTCTATAGTCATATGGAAGATTTTTCTTGCCCTTTTTGGGAATAGGCTGAACGCGAACAATCTTCCAACAAGCAGGAAAAACCCTGTTCCTTGTGATACAGGTTGAAAAGTCTGCAAAATATAGGTGCGGGTTCATTTTCGCACTTTTTCAAGTATGATGACGGACACTTCATCAGGACGAGACGCCTTGTTGATATTGAGCTGTTTCAAAATTGCCTGACTAGATGCTGGCGAGAAGTAATTTCTGGCATTGTAGATTCTAGTATGGGAATAGTGGGTGGTGCCTTCCCTAGAAAATCGATTATGGAGTGGCACGCGAATTGATCAACTAGTAGATTTGCTTTTTCTTTAGCTATTTTTGCAATCGAACCACCCGCTCATATTAGTGGTGGAATTGTGGACTTGGTAAAGTTCTGATTGAAAGCTTTAGCTACCAATCAGAAGGATCCAGACCCGTAGGGATTGGCAGTACCACTTATCTTCATTCGAGCAAAATTTTCTGACGGTGAGCATTTTTTTCAGGTCTGCGAACAGCCAGATTTCGCTGGAAACCAAATGTGTCCAATATGGCATATGCAATTCTGTTTTCCATTTCATGCAATTTTGCCATCGTTTTCATTAATTTGTGACACTATGAACTGTCTCGATGAAGCAGCACTTCCTTTTTCTTCAAATGGGGTCTTTCGTTCACAATTTTGGTCCTCAAACACTCCTATAAAGCTATATAATTCTCACTTTTCATAGTATTTCCCTTCTCAAGATATTCGATGAATATTACACCACGTGCATCCCAAAATACCGAGTCCACAACCTTTCCAGCCGATTGTTGCGCTTTAGGGCGCTTTGGACGAGGTTCACTCATATGACGATAGTTTTTATTCCGCTATCAATATATGCGATATTCCGTTTTTCGATCTGGTGTTACTGCCTCATTTGGACGCCCACTGCGTTCTGCATCATCAGCGTCTCTACGACCACGTTTGAAGTCAGCAAACCAACGTTTGATTGTTGTTTCTGATGTAACGGAGTCGTTATAACACTTTTCAAGCTATTGCTTCACTTGAACGGTATTTTTTCCCATCACACCATCTAACACCATCTGGTCCCGACTGTTGTCCATATAGGTCCTCATTTTTCTAGTGACAAATAACACTACTAACAGGATCACAGGGCACATCCTTTTATTGATTTTGAGTTCACTCAGTGTGTTTTCAAATTTTCATGGTGAATATTATAAAAAATTTCGGTGTAAAATTCGATAATTTTTGGTGTGTATAAACGATAAAACGGTTTCCTTGAACATTTTTGTAGTGCGATGAAACCCAATTCTGGTGAAATGTAACAAAATAATGGTGTGAATCTACACAACATCTGGTGTGAATTTACATTAGCTGGTGATGTTTTTTTCATTTTATAGTAATATTTTTAATATTCAAGTGTTATTTTTTAAATGGAACTTCAAAAATGTTATTCCTGACAGTGGTTTATAGCACTTTCTCGGTAAAAAGAAGCACTATTTTGGAGTGAATCAGGTTTCTCTCTTTAAATATTTTGGGTATAAATTTACACTAGGTTGTATTATATCATATTCTTCTGGTGCGAAATTTATATTTTTTATTTCGAATTCATACCACATCCAGTATTTCTGTAAGAACCTTTCGTGTAATTCTCAAATTTATTCAATGTATTTGTAAAATGCATCAAAATGATAAATATTAAAAAACACCGGTTGTGGGTATGAATTCGAAAGTTACTCAAAAAATTGAATTCTACCAAAAAAAAGAAAAACAAACATATATCATGTACAAATAACATTTAATATCAAAATATGTATCTGTGGAAAACATATTCTCCTCAAATAAAAATAACGTTTACATAGTTAGTTTAGCTCTTTAGAAAATCTAACTGAACATGATTTCTGTTGACAATTGGTCTGATACCAAAATATCAATAATTCACACTCAAGAATATCATTGAATAAAAACAGATTTTGGTGTTCTTCAGTAGGATTCATTTCCTCTGATGTTATCGAAACATTCTGGTCATGAAGGTGTTTGGCAGAAAGATTGTTTCTCTCTATTTTAGTTATTCTATTTTGAGTTCTCAGCCTATTTGCAGAATACCCTTCATTTGGGCTAACGTAATCCCCTGTAGAACTTTCAAAATTTTGTACATTGTGAAAATTTTTGCGCACTCCATTTTTGCGCTCTTGGGTACTGCACTTCCATATTTTTCATAAAGCACAATTGCAACTATGTTTACTAACTATATTCTGCTTCTGTCTGTCAACATTTCATTCATATGGTACTGGTCTATTATGTACTTCCTGCCGCCACGAATAATTTGTGTTTGTGGATCCTGCAAAATAATAATTATAACAATGATGCGAACACTGAGTTATGACAAGGAAAGCCAAATTCTACATAGTAAGTAACATCTACATCTGAAATATTTTTTTCCATTCTGGAGCTAATTGATAACGTAGATGTAGAGCTATTAGATCTATCAAATATATCAGTATCAGATATCACCTCAATAGTGGAATATACAAAACCAAATCCTTATTTGTAATTAATTTTTTGATTTAAAGAAAAAAGAATAATTTTTTTAAAATTTCGAACGGTTATTTATCAAAACAACGATAAAAATAAAATGAAAACAAAAATAAAAATTAATTGACGCTCCGGGGCGACTTCATTGATTCCAGTGGCGCATTTGCTTTTTCAGTCGCAGAAAAACCCGGAAAAACCTGCAGCACCACATCATCTGAAAATCTTGATCTAACAATGTCCTCTCTCTTTGAAATGTTTATCTATTTCGAACCTTCCAAAGAGTTTCTTGCTTCCGTTAGAGGTTGAGTTTTGTTTGAAAATCATCAGCGTTATTATTTTAGATTCACTGGTGCCTCAGCTATACTTGTTTCCTTATAACAGTCAGTTAGTTTGGCGCATGTTTGACAATACAGTCGATCATCACCCGTTAAAAATTCAATTTTCAGATGATTTAACAATAAGCTTTGCACGGACTGGTTGTTAGTTATATTAGGAAAAGTCTGTACTCATTTTACTATTGCCTTATTTAACTTTTATAAGTAACTCCTAGTATCTTTATTTTGTTGTGTTGACAGTTTCCTATACTTATATTGTCTTTATGGAAATAAAGTAGTATTATTAGTAGTAGTAGTATATCTCGAACATATTTAAATTTATATAAATTTGCAGGATTTGCATAAATTTAGTCTGTTTCAATTAATTGATATTATGAATAAGCAACATTGCACAGACAAAATGTTTAAAATCAACAGCAGTCCAGACAAAATTAGATTAATTGGAAACAAATGTTACAACTCAAATCATGCAACTGAAAAACATAGAAAGCATTCTACATTCTACAAAATTCACTCACATGCCATTTATATACATTCACCTTAAATGTTAGATATTAGAATGGTTTACTCCTCAAAATCCATCTACGGATTAAAAAAATATTGTAAATATTTCATAGTAAAAACTGATTAAAAAATATAGATTGTCATTGCTAGATTGCACAGGCCAACATTTGGAAAAAAGTCCAATATCTTCCTGAAAACTTTTAGTACACTGAATTTGAATTAGACTATAAAATTACTTCATCATATCAACGTTCCTAGTTCAACTATAGAAATGAATCGACAAATAATTCAGCAAATTAAATCAATACAATTTTTAGGAGATGCAATGGGCCATAAATTTACTTAGCAACAAGGCGCTGCAAATTGCGAAAAACGAATATCCTCGATAGGAAGACTTAACAGATTGAAGCTGCTGACTCTCTTGCAAAGGAGGGTACTGCAAGCAGATTCATGGGACCACGGCCTGTCATTGGCATCACTTTAGGCTTTGCCAAAAAAAGATTGAACACCTAGATGGCAAGAAGATTTATAGACTTCGGGCAGAATCTTCCAGGATTAGCTCACTT
Source organism: Leptinotarsa texana (assembly GCA_015342105.1). Classification (NCBI taxonomy): domain Eukaryota; kingdom Metazoa; phylum Arthropoda; class Insecta; order Coleoptera; family Chrysomelidae; genus Leptinotarsa; species Leptinotarsa texana. The sequence continues at coordinate 9,433 of WOGN01006005.1, forward strand.
CAAGGCGATTATTCACCCTTCGAAGCTTGATACCAAATAGTATCAGAAGGGATGAGATGAACTACGATGTCTAACAGGCCTTCTAACTGGTCACTGACATTTGAATCATCATATGCAGAGACTCGGACTGTCGGAATACAGTGTGTGACCCCTCTGTTTGGAAAATGATGAAACAGCAGAGCACATACTTTGTACCTGCCCCGCTGGAAACCGTATCAGGTTTTTAGAGTTCGGCAGAGCCGTACTCTTACTATCTGACCTAAAAGATCACTCACCATGCAAACTAATCGACATCGTTAGGAAGCCGAGTTTATTTGGTCGAGTGTGAATAGGTGTGAGCCACAATAAACCCTTGCGGGTTGCGGTAGAGGCTCGAATAGCCTAACCTAACATAAAGATTGTGTATAAAACAGCATGTAAGTGACTTAACACTTACGTTATGCTACAAAGTAATGCTAATTAATATAAAATTACAGTTGTTTACAGAGAGTTAGTATATTTTACCCATTTTACGAAAATCATCAAGTTATACAAATAAAAAAAAATGTATGTTCCAATTCAGATTCAAAGCACCAAGAGCAGTCAGATAGTGCTTTTAATGATTGATCTTTAGGGGATATTTCAGAAAAATTATGAAAGAAAAGTATAATATATTTAGTCATAATAAAGTTTCAAAAATTTCAAGTTGCTAGTTCTTAATGAAATTAGTTGTTAAAAAGATAATTACTATTTATTGAATCTGAAAACTTACCTTGTTGCTGGTATGGCCTACCACCATGACTACTGTGCACTGAAGGAGGTCCTTGCCCATACATATCGTAAGCTTGATCTGGGCTCAAAATATCCTAGAATAATCAACAAAAAGATGCAAAAACAAAAAGGGAAATGAACTTAAATTAAAATGCTTCAAAAGTGCACAAAATTACTAAACAAAAATTAACATCAAACTTCTACTAACTTTCAAAAAATATTCAGCCATATAATGAAACATCAAGCCCAAAACAATTGAAATTAATTTGATACATACCTTTACCATAAAAATAGTTTTGAAATTTAAAATGACTCATTTGGTCCCTCGTAAGGAATGGATAACAAAAAGAAAGTCTCAACTACTTTCATAATCATATTTCAATTTGAATCGTTTGTAACCAGTTAGTAGTCGTATCTCAAATCTATCCAAAAATATTTCATACCTGTAGATCAGGCCCCATGCCGAGATCCGGATTCCACAGGTTTTCTTCCCGAAACAGGGAATTAGTTAATTCCATTGAAAGTCTTTTCTTGTAATCTTGAGGTTTATCCTCACTCATTCGGAAGAGAACTGCTGCTGCATAGGTAGCAACCCCTAAAAATTATGAAGATTAGATTTGCGGAATACAAATATATGAAAGAAAAATAAATTAATTTCGGTTCAGATTAAATTTGTAAAATTTAATTTTACATTGGATTCACTATTTTAAATAACTAGATTCCAAAATGTAAAGTATAACAATGTTATTTTTATAATTATTTTCAAAAACAATAACTTCCAAATGTGATTTTAACAATTACTTGTAGTTACGATGCCCTAATTTTTTTTTGCAGAACAATGAGTTGTTCCTGGCACTCAAATATGTCATCAATATTCAACTGATATTTAACAGAACATATATCTACAGAATTGAAATGGCAAATTATCCATAACCATGGTAATATCACAGGAATTCACGCGAACCGCTGGGTCTATCATGTTTATAAACTGAATAATTGAAACTACCAAAATCACTAGAAGAATTTATGGAGGTTTTTATTCATCAAGTGGATTTTATTAAAATACTGTAGATTTAGAGACAATTCTGAAAAACAATTTTTCATTAATAGATCAATCTGTTACCAACTGGAAACTTTTAGGATACCATACCTTGCAATGCAACATCCATATTGAATTCATGAAAAATCACTATTTCAAAAAAAAATCAATACAATCAGAAATACTCTTCTCCTATTTCTATTTATGCTTGTTTTTTATTGGCAGTTTGATAAGACAGAATAGTAATCAATATTAAGAGAACTAAAGGAAATTTTGCAAGAAAAGTCTGATACTTGTCATTCAAATTAGATTATGTTATAGTGAACGTTTATGATTTCAAATGTTTATTGTGTTGATACGTGTTTCACCAAGTAACGATGCAAGATGAATGCTACTTAAACACTGCCATTTCACATAGAAAAATTTACCAACAAATTAATTCAGATATGTTGAAAAAATTAATAAAAAGAAGTTTGATTATAATCTTAACAAAATAGCCATTATATAAAGGAAAATTGGTCTGAAAAGTTTTAAAGAAGTTTTATTACTCTGTCCTTTATTTGGATAAAAATCAAATATCAGAAAATAATAAAATAGTACTTAGGTCACCTAAGAATGTTATTTAGAAATAAACCGGTAGATATTTAGGTAAAAACATGTAATGTGTTTTTAGATTTAAGTGAAAAATTTATTTTTCGGCATAGTTTTTTTTTGATTTATTACTATAATAAATAAATACACAAATAGCAAGTTTTGTATCGGTTGAAAAAAACAATTTGAATATTCATGTATATGAAGTATATATTTCAAACTGAAATTTTGAACTCACCTTCATTCCTCGAATGCAGGAGCTCAGTTAAGGGGGCAGTAGCCCCTTCCTGTTCGATAATTTCTGCCCCTTCCTTGTCAGCCGCCAATTCACACAAAACTCCTGCAGCAACACGCTGAATATTTTCGATATCATTGAAGAGTAGCTGAACAAATATGGGGATGACCATTTGACCCCTAATTATCGCTCTATTATGCGATTCCCTCGCCAAAATGTGGAGTGCGCCAACTGTTCCCTCGACAATTTCTTCCATACGCACTCCATCGGGATAATTTCCTGGTTGCTGGCTGCCTCCGCTGGCTACGCTTGCTCTCTAGAGAGACAATAAATTTTTTTCACTGACAAAGCATTCACTAAATTATTGTTTAGGGCAGGCGTCTCCAAACTTTGAAGCCTTCGGGCCATAATGATTTTTTCAGTTTGTTCCAAGGGCCAATTTCAGCCCTTAACTATATTTCTAGACTAGAATAGTCGCAAAGTGCGTGACCTAAGCAAACTTACGCTTTTTTTGCATTTCAATTATTATTGTGTATTGCGACACTTAACGACGTCTATTGGCGAGTAGTGGTACTATGTACTATCTTTTTCAGCTACCCGCTAGGTGGCATTAGGCGTAATTGAATATTTGGAATTACCGCTGTAGCGTAACTTCCCTATCGCTAGTAATTTCATAATGTAATATGTTTTCG
>WOGN01006006.1:0-12739 GCA_015342105.1 Leptinotarsa texana
ATTTTATCACAACTTCCTCAAGCACGTTATTTTAGGTAACATCCCTCCGCCTTCGGCGTCGGGATATTACCAAATAACGTGCTTTAGAAAACTGTGATAAAATTATTTCGTTAGTTATCAATGTCCTTGGGATATTATAGCTGAAAATTTATAATATACCGTTTTTTTCTTTTAATGTATGTACTTTCAGAATTTGAAATCTCTCCGCCCTTGCCTAGACTACCAAAATATCCCCGTTTCCACCTCTAATCTCTTTTTTCACGTCTACTCTTTGTGATGTTAAGTGTATGTTACAATCCATGTAACAGGTAGGGGAAATACATCACATATATTGTGATCACATTATTAACGTTCCAATTGATTCACATTATTCCTCTTTGCTATCAAGGATTTAATAACTATCGGATATTTGATGTTTGGATGTCAGTTTGGAAGTTTATTTCAGTGTGTCGAGATGTTTTTGAGTGATTTTTGGAGTGAGCAGAAATATTTCTCTTCAAAATGTAATGTGAGAATTTAAATAATAATATATTATGTTAATTTATTTTGTAGAAATTCATATTCTATATTCATATCTGTAACTATTAAGATCAAAACAAGTGGGGATTTTTTTTTCATTTCTCGAATTTTTTTGAAATGGGTAATCTTGTGTCTTTGTTTATCTTTTTCGAAAAATTATTTATCAAAAATAGGAAATGAAATCGCCTTTTCAGTGTTTATTGACATTCTAATTTTATAAGGATTTTCAGTGGAATGTCGAAACTTATGTAGCTATCTATGTAGTTTGTTGATATAATCATATTATATTATATATATTATAATGAAATATACTGAAAAAAATAGGATGGTTGATTCAATTGAAACATAAAACACCATTTTAAAATTATATAAGTATTTCCAACAAATATACATTTTATACATTTTAATTCAATCTTAATAACGCGTCTTAATAAAAACTTTTATCGTCATATAGGTATATTAGCAAACTATTTTCAACAAAAATAAAGGGTTTTGAATGATGCTGAAAATGTATATACATCTTTAATATTTAATTTTTTGGATGTTTGAACATTTTTTTCTTAGGTAGATTTCAAACAAGCGAGAATTCGTCAGAAATTCACTTAAATTGAAATTTTTTTCTTTTTCCTCACTGTAAAAAAATGGGGAACTTATTAAAGAGAAAAAAGTATATATAACTTCAAATTAAAAGGGTATATATTCAGGAGATATATGTTTTTGGGAAATAAAGGTTATAGCTTTCCTGTTATTCACCTTTATACAAAAAAAGTGACAATAAATTTCAAAATAAACTTTTTAAAAAATGTTAAGATCATGCATGAAAGTTTCACAAATTTTTTGTATAAAGATGGAGAAGAAGAAAGCCAAAACCTTTCTATCCTAATATAACTTATTTCATATATTAACCATCCTGGCCTTGTCAATGATTTAATACGAAGTAATTTTTTCAAAACTACTTTTTTCATTTCAGTTGCTGAAGGAGACACTGTGGCTTCTCATCAAGGTTATCATATTCAGTATGTCGAACCGGAAATATATGCTTCACAGACCAATGGAGGGCAAGCACAAATGTAAGTACAGTGAATGTTTATATTCATTACATATTTTGTTCTTGTGAGATTCATTGAAAATGAGTTAGATTAGTTTTACTAAGTGACAGATCGATATTGAATAATCAATGTTTTTTGCATCGTAACTAACTAAACACGACTGGAAAAGAGGACTTGATGATAAGTTTCAAATGATAAGTATTCAGTAGAAAGGGAAGTCATTGATTAGCAATTTTTGTTTGTTGAAATTTGAAATTCTGAAATTTGTATTATGAGAAAAGCCTGATAATAACAATCGAAACTTATGTTCACTATCGATAGCTGAAAAACAATAGAATTTTGAACTGTGTTCAGTCGAAGATAAAATAAAATGAGTTTTAGCATCCACCTTATCAATAAAAACTATGAACAAGTGACAATTTTCCATTGAACAATGCGTCATTTTTATGAGAATTAAGAGAATATTCCTGTACAGGGCGTATCCGGTATATACAGTTGGCGAATCGGCAACTCTATATCCCATAACCAACACAGGACAGGGACAAGGTCAGTACTATACAGCTACAAATGCTGGTACCACCACTGTCACCGGAACCGTTGGGTATACTACGACTGGAGGACAGTATGTTGTTCAACATACTGTAGATGCTGAATCTCTGATACCATCTAACAGGGTGTCGCCGCAAACAACAAATGCGGTGAGTGATTTTACTTTCATCATAAAATCATTGCATAGAAATTTATGTGTGGAGTTTTCTCGAATGCTAATGTGTTTTTCAAAATCATTAACATATTTGGCATCCTTGTCATGGAATGAATAAAATGAAAACACTTCCTCTTCGCAGCAGAACTGTAACACTCTTCTCGACGCGCGTTTCAACAACCAACTTGACTTCATTAGATTATATGAACCAATTTCTAAATACTTAAGTGCCTTCTTTATATCCAACTGAATAAACCCCATTTTCACCATTGTCAATGATTCATGAAGATAACATTTCCTGTTAATTTTACCTCTAACTTGGAATAATGCTTTATAAAAGAATGACTGAAATGGGACCTTTGTTTGTATTCACAGTTCTCAGGACTTGCATTGCTATTTCTAGAGTTTCGAAAATATTTGAAGATTATTTCAACAATTTTGAAGAATGGAAGATGGTTAAAGCAACATTAGACTTTTCTGTTCCGTAAAATCGGTATAAGTTGTGTGGTCTTTGAAATTAATTTCAATAACTTGTTTAGTTTAACTAGCATATTTTGTCGTAGTCCTCCTAACTTATATCATTAATACCAGCATATTGTTTTTTACGTTACCTAACATTTGTAAAAGTGAAGAATTACTTTTCAAAGCTACTTGTTGAATTTTTAGAGGATCATTTGACACCTCTTAAGAGAGTGGTCAACAGAAAAATCTTGGAAATGCGAAAACCCAACTCAGGAGGGGGGTTAAATGAATCAAAAATTCTTGTGCAGCTTTTATAAATTTAATTTTAATGACAACTGAGATCTTTCCAGACCGAACACTGGACAATAAAATTAGTTCAAGAAAACAGAACAATTTTAATTTTTGGAAAAGTGGCTTCCATATTCAGTGGTCAAAATTCCTGTATGTCTCTCATAAAATTCGTTTTTTATATCATTTATTCTATCATGTCTTGCATAAGGTGGTAAATTTTAATGTCAATTCCATCCCCCAAACCTATATAAGGATGGTGACTTGATTACTCATAAAGCTATGTAATTTATTATACTTTTTCATAAAATACTGGTTTTTGCTAACATGCCGTACATTCTGGGTAGTGCAGATAGTGGAAACAAAATTGAATTTTCCGCTCCAGAGAAACTATTTTTAATTAAAAACTTCAAACTACTGTATGGCATTAGTATACTATATAATATTTCATAATTTTGGAAAAAAAATTGTTAAATATTAGTATCGGGGTATCATTTTTAAAAGCATATAGTGTGAAGTCGATTGTCTATGAGAAGACACTATCAGTATTTTTAAAAAGAAATACAGAGAAAATGCTTTTGGCCCCCTCACTGAAACAAGATGAGCCCCCCAAATACAACATCACCACTGAGAGCAGGTGATCTTTCAAATAAATAAAAAACACAGATTGACTGCTGCAGAAATTCCATCATAATTGCATGTATCTTCATAAAGTACTCTAAAAGACACGCCTATGGCAAAACACCTGCTGCATTTTTGTAAAACTGTTTAGTGAAAATTTCACAATTAAATGTTTTTTGAATAAAGTACTGTACTCCATATTTGAGGATGTTATTAATCAAGAAAGGGTGCTACACTTCTTCTCTATGAAAGAAGTGTTTTCATTGGATAACAACATATTTTTATCATATTTTCCATTGCTCATTTGCTTCAGTTGATTATTTGGATGAGCTCAACTGAAAACAAAATTTATTGGGGTGATTTCATCGTTTCGATTTTGATATTGAAATCAATCCTTGTTACATTGAAAATAAATTAAATATTAGTAAACTAGAAGTTTATTTTTGTGTAATATAGAAGAATTTGGAAAATAGTAAGTGTCAATTTTACATAACTTTGAGAGTTCTGTTGTCCTTAAAATAATTGGATTTAATAAAATGGTTCTAGTCAATTCATTTAAATATAGTATATTTATCAAGATTGGAAACTTTGTTATTTACAATTAATTAGAAACTGTATGACTTTTGCTTGATTGCATAAATATCTACATACAATTTCACTGATTTTATAGCAGTAATGAAAACTGATTCATTGGTCATATACCGAATTATTCACAATCAGTTCAAAAATTCATCACAGATAGTAATCGTTTCTCATAGCAATATCGTCAACTAATAAACTAGCAATCGTACTAAAACTTGCTTATGCTAAAAAATGTCTGACTTGTGATTTACATGTGTCAAAATAATATGACTAATAAACTAGCTTAAGTTGCTTATGGGTGCTCTTTTCTATCCCTTTGACTAACCTGGGTGGTGCAGGAAACGAATTACGTTGCCACAGCCACTGTGCATGCTTCTCAATCTGCAGGACAAGTAGTAGCAGGCGAAGACGTAGGATCTGCCCTAGGACACGCCACTAGGGTGTCACCCGCAACTGTAAGTCCCTCCAACCTGTCCCATTCTCTTGCTCATGATATCGCACATTTCCTTTTTGCATGAAAATTTGTCGCAACTTTATCATTCATCATCAAAGGATCTTTTTTACAATTTATTTTTTACATACATTTTACTTCTGAGACAAATATATATAATTTTTTAAATTAGGCATAATATTTGTTCTGTGATAAAATTATTGGCTTCTATTTATTTATTTCAGTGTCGATTATTTTCAGTTTTTCTATTTTTATACTTTGTTAACGTTTTAAATTTGACTAAAGTCTTCCTCAGAGCTCGAAAGGGAGTTTTTCCTTGTTAAAAACATTATTTTAAAAATATCTGACATATTAGATACATAATTAATAAAACTGTAGTAACAAAATATTCAGGACCGACACTACACAATTAACATGTCATTTGAATTTCATTAGTTCGACTTCCATTGTATGATATTAAATAAAATGATTTGAAATCTCTGAAAGAACTATTAAAAAAAAGAATTAAAAATGAATAGCTGAAAATAACAATTATATTAAGCAAAAAAAACCTGAAATGAAATGACAGTGTCATGAAATACAGTTGAACAAAAAATAATCAAAAAATAAAAATGAAAATTCAAGATATTCCAAGCCAGGTTATTTCACCACATTTCAATAGGCCTTTTTATCATAAAAAATTATTGGAAAAAACCATTGATGGTGCTTCACTCGTTAATAATTCAGTTGAGGCTCATAATTGTGAGCTGATTGAGAGGTTAGGTATCAGCATTTGTTTACCATCTAAAAACCTTAAAAAAATAGTATTTACAGTTTTATTCTTACTAATAATGTCAATTTATTTGACAAATTCAGTTGACAAGAGTATTTACTTATGGAACTAATAAATAAATCAAACCATTAATATTTTGAGGCTGTGCATATGAAATTATTAATTAGACAAATATGTAAATACTGAATTGAATATGTTTAGTAATTTTTATCAGAGGGAAATATTTAATACAACATAATATATATGAAATTTACAGTCAAAAATGCAATAAGGAATAATGTACATATGTTGAATTTCCTGATAGCTTAAAGGATCAGGGTTTTGTTCAGTTGGACCACTTTCTCCAATAAAATGTAGGGAGCAAATATAAGTATCCTTGGTAGCTCATCAATAGATTTAAAGTCTCGGTCACTCCTGCCACATTTTTTCATCCATAATTCACATTTCGCACATGCTTCAATATGTAATTTGCTTGATGATTTGATTATTTTTTTTCACGATATTCAAGACAGGGCTTTGGAAAATGTATAAACTAGTATGTATTGGTTTTGAATAATTTGTATCCTGTATCACTTTTATATACTCCATAACAACACCGTTTTGTTGTTCCTTTTCGTACAGATAACATAATTGAAATGTTAAATATTTTTTTTTAATATCTAAAACATGAGTTGCGGTCTCTTTAACATGGTTGTCTACAAAAAACAATACGAACTCATGCGAACTGATACTGACTCATGCGAACAAAATATTTTTGTGATGAAAAGGCCTATAGAGATAAGCGGGCGGAGCATTTTTAGGATAACAAAAAAATATAAAACTCACCCGAACCGTATTCAGATGTATCAGGAATTATATGAAATAAAGTTCCATCAACGAATCAAGTTTTGGGTTCCGGAAAAGTTTGGTAAGAATGAACACGTTTTTAATTCCATTTTATTTTGAGACGAAACTACTTTTCGTAATAATGGCTTAGTGAACAGACGCAACTTCCATTATTACATTGATGTGAATCAATGCACTCTGGATGGTTTGTTATCTGTGGGGAGGATTTATAGGTAGATCAGATATACGACCATACCTTTATGATGGAGACTTGTATTTGCTGTCCAATATTTTTACACACCCAGAATCAGGAACCGTAAATCATCATGTCATCGATGACATGATTAGAATGAACTCATTCGTATAAGGTCGTGATTTTATGAATGGATCGAGTATTTTATTTCGTAATGTTTTCCAGACTGGTGCTGAAGAGGCACTAAGACAAGTGTCTTACTCCAAAACATCCATGTCCGCTATTGAGGATGACAGTGTTCCATATGAGTGAAATATTAATTGTTTCATATACAATATTGTGTGGTAATCCTGTAAATGATATCTGAATCAATTCCATAAGGAATATTTGAAGTAAAAACTGAACAGGACAACGTTTGAGAGGGCAGTTTTTTCAGTTTGTGTCTGGAAAATTCTTCTTTGCTTGATCTACATATCTCCGTAAATACAGTATTTGAAAATCAATTATATAGGTGAAAAGCCGATACCTTTTTTTTCAAAACTATACCTCTTTCAATTCAAACATAGTCATCTTTTGGTGGTGGAAAAGTATTATCAATACAATACATTCAAATTACAAATCAGGTCAGAAATAATTGAATTTGCAAAAAACTTCAATTGAACGAAATAAAATTGAAATATTCTCAACTAATTCTCTCGATAAATTTTTTATTGAAACTTATTTTAGTCGACAATGAAATAGCATATGGAAAAATTTTTATAATGAGAGATTTTAACATTCTTGAAAAACTCATCCAATAATCTGTTGCCTTATAATTCACTATTATTGGTAGATTTTTCCCCTGGAATAATTCACTCACCTGAATAGTTCAGTAACTAATACTGTCATAGTAACATTCCCGGAAATGTTGTTTTCTAATATTCTTTTGATGGAGCTCTACAACCCTTTCGAATATATTATGCCTGTATGCTCTGAAACTCATATTTCTTGGGAATTGTTTCTGGAAGTTCGCTGTCACCCAAGAATGTTACATAAATGACAATTCAGTTTCCTTTGTTTTCTGACAATACACGATTTCTACTTTTGTGCAACCTCGAAGAATGGATGTAAAAACGCGTCTGACTCAAACCATTAGAATATATTCAAGTTTATTTTGCAGCTTTCACTATTTTATTAAAATAGCTGAGTCGCGGCTGGAAAACAAAAAAACATTTAAAATAGGTTATGTTCAGCTCTTTCTTGAAGGATTTCTCAGATAATTTAATGAGTTAATTAAGATAAGCCGAAAAAGATGTGCCTACGGGGAAAATGTCTGGTCTTGATATTCCACCTAATTAAAAATTATGTGAGCTGAAAGTCACGCTAAACGATACTTTCTTGTGGATTGAAATTGTTAATGATATCGCGAATAGAGTTCGTGTTCAAAGTTATTTTATTTCCTTATGACTTCTCATGACTCATGACTTCCTTATGACTTCTCACTCCAGTTGCAATAATTCCTCGTTAATGAGGCGTCAATTACATCATTCAAATATTGATGAACTTCAGTACAGGTTACTGAATGAGGACTGGAGTCAAATTTATCATTTGCCAATATATGAAGCATTTGAATATTTTTTCAATACACTACTCTGGCACTTTGATGTATCCTGTCCATACAAAAAGACTTCCATCAAAAGGGCACGCAAGTGTTGGATATCTAATGATATTATTGAGGAAGGAAGGAATCTAAGGGAAATATTCTGGATAGTCTCAAACTCTGAGGAAACTGAGCCTCATTTGCTCAAAGGATATAAATTGAGATTGAGAAATCACAAACAAAATGTAAAATCAGCAAAAATAAGGTTTTTTAATACCAGAATTTGTGATTCTGAAAATAAAACCAATGAAATGTGGAAGCTAATAAATCATGAACTTGGAAGGAAGAATGGTAAATCAGATACTCAAATTTCTTTACTTAGGGACAGTGACTTAGTAACGGATCCTCATGCTGTTTCAAATCTATTTGTTGAATACTTTTCCAAAGCAGCTGTTAATGCGGCATCAAATCATTTTGGCCAAAATTTGTCTCTTCCATGTACTACCTCTAAGGCATGTAATCCAACGGAACTGTTCATATATTATTATTATGGCAGATATTATTATTATTATTATCATTATACTTGCTAGCATTTATTTACGATTGCCGCTCCCTTTATGCTGGGGTCATAGCATACCTATTGGTATTTCTACGTAGGAACATCATTTACGTAGACTTATCAAGGTATTAAAATTTTATTGTGGAATATGATTACAATTTTATCTGACAGAGAAAATATGAAAATAGAAATATACAATGTATGTCTGTGAAATCGCGTTAAGTTCTAAAGAAATTATTCAACAATAATTACAATCCAAAATGTCTGTCGAGGGAAACACTATATGAGACCACGTGCCTTCTTGTAGTCTTGCAGACTCAAACATCGTTTGGGGGCCAAGCGATTTGTTATTGACTTCGTGACGATGTTGACGGGATCGTGTGCTAAGGATTCCTGGAAGTCGATTGCGATATCAAAATCATGAGCTGAAAACAGATCGGCCAGATCTTGCGACGTTCCCTGAGCTTGTTCTTTCGCAGTATCGGGTTGCTGTTCAACCTTGAGCTCGGCAGGGGCTTTCGACAGGGCTGCATTGCGGACCTCTTTCTCACCCGCTTTGAAGTACATTCGAGGTCTTGTCGACCTTCTGGTGAATGGATCCTCAATGTTTTTTCCTTTGTTCGCCCGCATTTCTGCCATAATTGCCTTCTCTGCCTCCTCAATATTCTTCCTCCTATTGATATTATTTATGTAGGATATATTTGATATCGTCGACGTACGCAACTTATCCAACTTCGTAGCTCTCTCTTCGAGATCCGTTAACTCTAGGCGGAGCTTCCTGGCAGCCTTTTCATCCCCCCTGCTCATCGCCGATTCCCTCTCGTTCATCAACTTCATCTTCTTCATGGCATAGTTGATCGGGTTCGATTTGAACCGGTGCTTTTCCTGGATGATCCTTGAGACGTCCTGTTCAGTGAATTCGTAGTTGATCGCCTCAAGGATGTCGGCCTGCTTCTGGTTGATCTTCGACTTGGAGGGGAGGTCGTTACCCGCCGCGGCGCTCGCTTCGATCCACTTAAGGAATTCCGGGTCGGAGAATTCCTTATTCGATACGAATTCCAGGCGAAATACTTGCTCGTGGTTGCCGTGCCTAACTTTCAAACCCTTATTCGTCTTCGTTTTCCCTAAATTATAAGTCTTGGCCGTCCTTTCCACCCCTATAACTTCGGCCACTCTGTAGACAGGGATGTTATTGTGCTCTGCTATACCCACTTTGACGTAACACCCTTTGGCGATGCGGTCGAAGAATGGCATGTGCACGAACCGCTCGAGCTTGTGCCTCGACAGGCGGATGGGGTTCAGGTCTTGCCGGGTCAGCACGTTCTTGTAGGGTTGTGAAGCCGACGATTCCTCTTTTTTTTTGTCGTTATAATTGCCCTTCGAACTCGAGCTCGACAGAGAGCATGAAATAGTACCACTTTTATCATCTTCATTATCATCAGAATAAATATCAGAAGACTTCAGTTTCAACCCGTTCTTCTTGAAGAGAATCTGGTCCTCACTTTTTTTTCTTCGGTCCTCTCTTTTTTCTCGTTCTATTCCTAATTCCACCCTCTTAATTTTCTCTTGACGTTCAGCTTTCAGTTTCGCCAAAGCATTGACACGTTTACCGCGGTTTCCTCCTATGTTTTTCTGACGTTGCTCACTAATTTCTTTGTAGTTGACAAGGCTAAAATCCATTTGGAGTTTATGCGCAACCTCTTTGTTCTCTCCTTTTGGTTTAGACAGTTTGTCTTCTGCTTGTCTGAGCTTCTTCTCGATCTTAAACTTAGTCTTCATGAATTCCCTTTTCTCGGTACGGTTGAAAATCTCCATCTCCCTTTCTTTCTCCGTTAAGGAGGCCAGCCTGGCTCTGTCTTTTTCGTCCCCCATCAACTGGTCATCGTAACCATCGGTAAACTCTTCTCTCGAACTGCTTTCTTCTTTGCCTAGTTCAGGAGGAACATAATCCGTTTTCAATTTCTTCTTGCTGTCGGAACCTGATTCTGGAGGATATTTAGCTTGTAGGAAGCGTTTCCTTTTATTTTTGTTCTTGTCGAGGTTCAAGAACTCCTCAGAGGAAACAGAATCCAGGTAGTTTTCAGAATTACTCTTCATTGAAGCCATATTTCTTTCTATCCAACACTTTCGATGCCAAACACAATATACCGAACCAAAATTCTGGTCAAGGTTAATAACAAACAACTAACACAACTGAGAAAATCAACTCAATAATGACATAACAGGGTCTCGTTCCTGAGTTATATTGTCTCATCTCAATTGATTTTTGTACCTGATTCTCATCTACCTGATCTGTACCTGAGAAAGCCATTACTTATGAATAGTTATCATCAAATCCCCCTGTGGAATAACTACTTGGGATGTAACTACCTCAGGATTATCCCCCAACCATTATGTGGTGTGAAAAGTATTTTATATAATTAGACTATTGAGTTGGTAGGAACTATTCTATTTTTATTATTGACTGATCATGAGTAGAAAAGTTATATATTCAACAAAAAAGTTTATACACAAGCAGTACAAAATATCAGATTGGTCAACAATTGAGTGGATATGAATTGTAGAAAATTACGCATGTGAAATACATTTTTACATAATTTTGAAAGTTCTTTGTACTTTAGTTCGTTGTATAAAGTTTTTTCGACGTTAACAGTCCATAAGTTATTACTCAACCAGCCGAAAATTATTTTTTACCTGCATCCACCTTTTTATAAGCTTCTTCCCACGTGATTTCGACAAAACTTTATGCTGTGTCATCCGTAAAAGAGTTATTATTACTTTCGAAAATCCCTTACTGAGAAAATATTATATCACCTTATAAATAGTACAGATGAATCACCCTATACGAGTGTAACATTCTAGAGACTTGTCAGGGAACATTCATGAAGTAAATTCAAAATTCTGTACTAAAATTAATTAGATTATATGTAAAAGGTAATCGATAGAGGTTGGTGATTATTGTCAGTAGGAATAAAAATGTTGTCTGATTAATAAAATGAAAAGATACAACATACACCGAATGAATATATTTCAAAATTATGAAAATTTAGCAATTTCGATTGGAAAATATTTGCTTGGATGCGGGAATGATGAAATGATAGTGAGGAATTCATGTTGATAGAAATAAGTTTGTATGAAATTAAGAATGAAAGATATGTTATAAAACTGAAACAGA
This sequence comes from Leptinotarsa texana, assembly GCA_015342105.1. NCBI lineage: Eukaryota > Metazoa > Arthropoda > Insecta > Coleoptera > Chrysomelidae > Leptinotarsa > Leptinotarsa texana. The sequence goes on from WOGN01006006.1 coordinate 11,779, forward strand.
TAGCATATATGTAGGGATAAAAATTGTAAAGATAAAAAGTTAGAATTTAGAAGTAACAGAAATAAATTGGTGTTTGTTAGGAAAACTAGTTGATGTTCAATTATTAAAAATCAACAAAGGAGAAGAAGCTTGGGTATAGGACGGAAATCAAGTAGTGTCCATAAAAGAGTTTCAAAATAACGCACTTCAAACTGGTTATTTCAACCTTTTTCTTAAAAAAAATATTCAAATACTTAAAAAAATGTAATAAAACATTCAAGGATAATGAATCTGTTACCTGTATGAGACAAACAACGATGACATATTTCATTCTGTGACATATGACATTTTCTGCACCTAACCTACCGTCCTCTATATAAATAAATAACAAAACAACTGTTGTTTATGTAGCTTGTGTAGGTGGTATTGAAATATAATTTATAATTTGCATTAATTGGTAATTTATTAAGATAATTTTTCTTTTTCAAAATAGAATATCTAGGTACGTATGAATTATTTCAACTTGATATAGGCGCTGTTGCCAATATGTGAATTATAAACAAATCCCTTTAAAAATAAAAACCCAACATTTGAAGCATCAATTTGAATACTTTTCGAAGTGAATTTGAAAAACTCGTGAATCGAACTCAACTTTATTTTGTTCAAACTTGCATTTGCTGTAATAACCCAAATTGAGAAAAAATCCCCATTGGAAGGTACAAGACATATCAAAACTTGCTCCCGTAATTTCGAGATATTTATTGAAAAAATCGTATTTGTATTGAAAGTATAACCAACTATAAGCTGTATGAAGAATTATGATATATACAAAGAATCCACTGAGGTATCCTGTATTTCTGCTCTTCCCGTTGTGAAAAAACTTCCCGATCATCACATTACCACGAAGGTATTTCTATTCCGATTATATTTGCAAATATGAAATATAAAATATTTTGGCCAACTCAAGAAAATATTTCATGAC
>WOGN01006009.1:0-12736 GCA_015342105.1 Leptinotarsa texana
AATGTTCATCTATTTCATGATTATCAACATCATTTAGATTATTTATAAATCATTTGTATGATGATTTTATTGCTTTACATATGACCGACAATACTAACTTTTGTGAGTTTTCAACAGAAATATATCAGTATGTAAGTAGGAATTAACTTACCTCTCTTGGGCTTATCACTATTAATATCACTTAAACGGTCGCTAAGTAAGTCTTGCGTAAGCGTATCTTGTTCATCTTGATCCAGATGTTCATTTTCGGGAGCATTTATCGAAAGTTTATGGCACACTTCAAATGCTTGACCTATGGTTCGCACAACTCGCATGGCTTGGCTCTGTAACAAAAACATTCTGCAATGTTATATAAACATAAAATTGAAAGATTCCAAGCCGAGTTACTACACGACGTTTCGATTGTTAGTATCCACAATCGAAACATCGTGAAATAACTTGGCTTAGAATCTTTTAATTTATATAATTTTCATTTCCTGTTGATAATTTTTCAATACAGTCATCACCCGAAGTCGATTGTGGATACTAACAATCGAAACGTAACTTGGTAACTCGACTTGATATCTTTAAATTGTTTGAATTTTCATTTCTTGTTAATAATTTTGTAATTTTTATCTCGTGTTGATAGTTCAATCTTTGATTGTTGCTTGTATTTTATTTCATTGTAATTTCAGTTTTTTTTGCTTAAAATAATTGTTATTTTTCAGCTAATCTTTTTCAATTTCTTATAGATTCTTTCAGGGATTTCAAATCAATTTATATCATATCAGACACTCGAACTAATGTAATGCACGTATGAATATTTGCACTACATTCAATTGTTTTTCAGTGAAGTTGCAGTTGAATACAACTCTATAATTGTGTTGGCAACATGATGCCTTATTTCACTACGCAACCTCTTCCTTCTGACACCAATATTCGGGAATCTGAACATTAAACCTTGAGTTTTGCAAGAATATTCCGGTTGAGTAAAATTATTGGGGTGAGTAAAAGTTATTTTTGATTCTCAAGTAACAGTACCACTGTGCTAAATGCCTCATAACAAACGATTCGAAATATTTTACATTATTTGATCATCTAGGTTACGTATCTAAAGACATGGATTCAGGCGTTCAACCACCGCCTATTCCATTGATTCAGACTACAAAAAAGGTTATTCTCCATTAGTGGTTTTTAAAACCAGCATTCGTGTATGACATGACAACGTCATTTTTATACAATATTTGGATTCAGTTTTGAATTCTTTGAGAATATAGCCATATACTCACTTTAAGAAGATGGCTTTACTGAATTCATTTTTTGAAAGTACTTCCATGTAAAGATGAGATACTTAATCATTTTTAATCACTCAATGTGTATTTGAAATTTCTTTCAATCTCTGTCATGATTAATAACAGATGAAAAATTATGTTTTTTCAAATTCATTTTTTGTGAAAGACTCAATGATTCTTACTGAGTTTTTAGGTTATAACCTTCCATAATTTCTCTTCAATGGTTTTCAATGGTTTCTCAAAACAATCTTTTTTTAGTTTTCGAAACCTGAAATTCACTTCAAAACTTTCGCCTCAAAATCTGAATAGCTTTAATTTTTTGACATACTCCATACGTATGTCAAAAAAATTGAAGCTATTCACAATTTGAGATGAAAATTTTTAAGTAAATTAGAATGAATTGCTCAACAATGGTTGTACGAGGGTGCTCTAAAAAGTTTGCGACCACAACATGATGAAAGCAGCACTCGTAAATAAAAGATATTGAATTTCGGGTTTCATCTGTTGACAGTTACTCACCAAAATTTCAGCCATTTTGTACGCGCAGTTGTTATGTAACAGTCGTTAAAGTGAATTGATGTGTATGGGCACCATAATTTACCACAGTGAAACTTTGGGTAGCTGAATTTAAACGTGGTTGTGAGAGCTTGAGAGACGATGAACGTTCGGGACGACCAACAACTGCAACTACCGACAAAAACATCGCCAAATTAAAGTGAGGGAGATAGGCCAGATTATGAACATGTTAAGAGAACTAGTTTGTCATTTATTGAATCAGAGGTCTTAGCGCCAAATAATTACTTTAAATGAAACTTGAATACACCATTACACTCGAAGTAAAAATACAGTACAAACAGTGGACTGCAGAGGAACAACCGGCTCCGAAATAGCAGCGGCTGGGAAAGTAATGGTGACTATTTTTTGAGTTAGTCATGGAGTTATTTCTAAAGGTCATCTTCAAAAAGGAAAAAAAACTAGAGGAGCATACTACTACTGATAGCAAAACCTGCGGAAAACGGCCACATTTGCAGAAAAAGAAAAGCCTGTTTCACCATGAATACGCACCATCTCACGGCTCAGCGGTTGCCATGGCGAAAATTGATGAATTACTGTTTGAACTGCGTGACCATCCGCCTCACTCACCAGATCTAGCTCCAAGCGACTCAGTTTTGTTTCCTCATCTAGAAATCGCGATCGGAGGAGAGAGATTTTCGTCAATTGAGGAGGCATTCACCTTCGTTAACAATCATTTTGCAGGGAAAAACGCCGAGTACTTTTTAGACGGGTTACAGAGATGGGAGCATCGCTGAGAGATGTATGTAGAGTTGAAAGAGTTTATATTATTAATAATTTATCGGGATATATTAATGAAACAAAGTGCTTATTTTTCATGAACTTGAGAAGAAGTAAACTTTATTCAAGGTTGTACCGTCATACAAAATTATGTTCAATGTGAACACAGGTGGCGCTATAGCCGTAATAAATGGTATTCTATTTTGAGCATGAAACTACAACAGTTTGAAGACTATGTTGAAATATAAAAAAAATATAAATAAACGTTTTTATCTTTGTTAGGTTGAAAACTCTTCTCATCACCCTCGTATTGTCTGAATATGATTGCCAATATTTTTTTTAGAATGTTGAGAGTTCGAACTTGTCATTGTCTGAGAAACTGTTCATGGATTCAGAATTGTCGAGAAAAAGATAATGAATTTATGAAAATACTGGGACCAAAATATTCTGATGAGTTGGTTGAAAAAGAGTATTCTAACAAAAATCCTAAGAGGCGGATGATGAGTATTGAATGTTGACATATGAGAAAGTTAATTCTTAAGAAAGCAAGTATTACAAAACGATTTGATCATTGATGATATTGAATGATCAAATCGATCTAGTTTACTTAACGGTTTTCAAATTAGCGTATCCATATTGTAACACGTAATTCAGGTAGGTACTCAAATGAGCTAAGAACTTCTATTATTACCCACAGTGGTGTTATCTCAGGGCTAATGTAATCAATCATCTTAAGTTCAAACTGCAGTTACGTTAGTTACAAGTAAAAGTGTTAGAAAGTTTCAATTCTCATTTCTGATAAGTGTTTTGATCGTTCCACAATTATTTGGAATGTTCTGGTTTCACGAATATTTAAGACTATTTCCGAACATTCCACCTCATTCCAGAATGTTCCGGAATGTTCTGAAACGTTGTGAAATGCTTTCGAATATCTTGGAATGTTCTGGACTATTCCAAGAACTTCTTAGAGGACGAAATATCCAGCCTATACAGCGTGACTCACGGTCGATGGTAGGTTAGACGTTCCTGGAAAACGCAAAATATGATTTTTCTGAAAATTTCACCTCTCACATTTCCTTACCTGTTCTATCGATCTGAAATATTTTCAGCATTGCGGCGTTGCTACTTTCATCAAAAGGTCCTAGCAACTTTATTTTTTTAAATGGACCACTTCGTATATTGATACATTTTTGGAATCGCTCCGATATTATAATACTTTTTCGTTGATAATGTCCTATACCTATCTCTATCTGTTTTTGAGATAAAAAATAAATTGTGCTAAATATGGTCCAAAACATAGCATTAATTGAAATTAAGTACATCAGTACTCTCAATTCATGAAAAGTTGATATTTTGATGATAGTTTGGACAAACTCGAAATATTCAAGTAATACCAATAAATCGACTCCATATCATACAGGGAGTGCTAAAATAACTATTATTTCCATTGTGCATAAAAGTAGTCAAAACTTCATTTTTTCAAATGAAACCCCCTGAATATTGAAAATTGGTGAAAAATTCTTCAGGATGATGTATCATGTCCCTATACCGAAATCGTCAAGTTTTCTTAATAAAGCCGTTTCTGTGGAAAAATAGTTATTCAAGTTTTACCTACAAGTGTTGAAAGTGGCATTTTATTTTGTGAGTGGGGATTATTGCAAAACGAGCGTCAGCAAGTGGAGCAAACTCACGAGCAGAATAAAATCACTTTCAACAAATGTATCATACACATTTTTTTGGATAACGTTACTGCTGATAATAAAAAAAATTATAGGGTCCATGGGATTTGAACACACGATCTTTGGATTACAAGGCATATGTAACAAGTTAATACGCCACTTCACGTTATTTTAAGGAGGATTATCGGTTAGTCATGAAGGGCTTTTTACAGTTGGACTGAATACTACTTCGTCATCGTCAGTAACTTCACAGGGATTTAATATTACCAGTAGCACGAACTGCATGTGTGAACTTTTCTAAATGATTTTTTTGGTTAGTGTTCTGATTGAAGTGTCAAAGAGAGATCAAAGAGATTTTCAATAACAGTTGTACAAAAAATAATTTTTAAAGAATTTGATTTCTAGGCAGCTGTCGAAATATCAAGCTTATGATAGTTTGGTGACTTTTATAAGTAATTGATAAATAGTTATTGACGGTGTTTCAAAAAATCTATAAAAATGAATGCAAATACTGATCATTCAAACGAAGTTCTTAAAATAATAATTTATTATACACAGACAGTGTGATCAAATCATTGCCAGAACTTGTAGAAAAGTCAACCAAATGTATCCTGAATTAACACCAATGAACGAGAGGAAGTTTGTAAGATTACAAAATGAATTCTTCAACTATGGATCCATACTAAAAGCGCCTTCAACATTACCAAAACCTGTTACTTCAAATGAGGTCAATACTGATAACGTTTTGGCATATTTTTATGCATATTCAGAAGCTTCCATTAGCAGTGCAGAAAAAGATTTAGGTGTATCACATGCTTCAGTACAACGAATTATGAAAAATCAAAGAATGCATCCGTGCCCTAAAAGCAGAAGACCTCGAAAGTAGAATGCATTTTTGTGAATCCCTTTTGATTTATACACAGGAAGATCGGGAATTTTTGTCAAAAGTAATTTGGAGCGACGAATCAAAATTTACGGGGGATGGTATTTTAAATAGAAGGAATAAACATTTTTGGGCTGATCATAATTCTCATGTTACAAAAGAAATGGGTTGTCAAGAAAAATTCGACCTGAATATATTCTGTATTCTGAAGAACAATGAAATTAGCTTCTTTATTCATGAAGACACACTGAATGTAGAGAGATATCTCCAAATAATGAGGACGACTGTAACTGATTTTCTTGAAAATTTGCCTTTAGAGAAATATAGAAATTCGTGGTTTCAACTGTACGGAGTGCCAGCTCATTCCACATAGGAAGATCCAGGAAACTTGACGAACTCTTCGACGATCGTTGGTTCAGACGTTTAGGGCCGTGGGTTTGGCCACCGAGATCATCCGATCTCACGCCACTTGACTTTTTTTCAAAGGATGCTTTAAAAGAAAGGGTATACAGTACTCTAGTGCCTACTGAAGAACAATTGCGACGGCGAATAGTGCGGAGTATTGAAGATCTGGATCCCCAGGAAATTAAAAAAGCAACCACAAGTCGCATACAGAAAAACATTTCAAAGTGCTTAGAATGTAATGGACAACATTTTCAGCATTTATTGTGAAAATGTGATATTTTGTTTACAATTTTGTTATATTGAATCATCCTATTCTGTCAGCACACAACATCCTAATTTTTACCTAGAAATTACTGATTTTTGGTACAGTTGATCCCTGGAAACTTTGAGCTATAGTTATGGAAATCATTTTGTATCCTTACAATCTTCTTCTCGTTCATTGGTGTTAATTCAGGATACATTTGGTTGAATTTTTACACGTTACGACAATGATTTGATCACTTTGTTCATGTGTATAATAAACAATTTCATAAGAACTTCGTTTTAATAATCGATATTTGCATTCATTTTGGAAGATGATTCGAAACACCTTCGATAACTCTTTGTAAACTACTTATAAAAGTAACCGAAGTAAGCTTGATAATTCCACTGCTACCTAAATCCAAATTGAAAAAAAAAATGTTTCTAGAAGAAGCGACTTTATTGAGAAAACTTGAAGATTTAGGTATAGGGACATCATATATCATCGTGAAACATTTTTTATCATCTTTCAATTTACCCAGTGATATACAGGGAGTTTTATTTGAAAAAATGAACTTTTGACTACTTTTATGCACAATGGAAATAGCACGCAGTGTATAATATGGCATCGATTTATTGGTGTTATTTGAATCTTTCAAGTTTGTTCAAACTGTCTTCAAAATATCAACTTTTCATGAATTGAGGGTACTGGTGTACTTAATTTCAATTGAGGCTATGTCTTGGACCATAATTAGCACAATTTATTTTTTATTTCGAAAACAGATAGAGATAGGTATAGGACATCATCAACAAAAAAGTATTGAAATACCAGAGCGATTCCAAAAATGTAATAATATACGTTTTCCATTCAAAAAAAATAAAGTTGCTAGGACTTTTTGATGGAAGTGGCAACGTCGTAATGCTGAAAATATTTCAGATCGATAGAACAGGTAAGGAAATGTGAGAGGTCAAATTTTCAGAAAAGTTATGCTTTGCGTTTTCCAGAAACGTCTAACCTACCATTGACCGTGAGTCACGCTGTATATTCACCTATAAATTCACGTGTAAATGCTAGTAGTAGTCCCTTTTTTTATGCAAATGAATAATCATTGTTATGTTAGGGATCCCATTTTTGATTAACCACCTAGCCGGAGACAGTTTGGAATCCATCTTCAAAAGTTTTCCATTCAGTTCAATAGACATGCATACAAATTTAACAGCTATCAAACTATCAGTTTGTGCGATACAACATTTTGAGTATTAGTTTGAATATAATGATGGAAACAATTTCTTGTTAACAAATAATTGCTTTTGGCGAAAACATTTCAAGTGTTATTTTGAAAATAATGGTGGAAACAATTTCTTGTTAACGAAGGATTGCTTTTTGTCAAAAAAAATACTATTGATGCCAAAGTTAGGATAGATAAATATCATTCAGACTTTGCATCAGGAAAATCCACCTTGGGTAGTCGTTCCTTGAGGGGTGAAATGGTCATCAAGGACGATGCACGCAGTGGACCCCATAAACAGGTTGTTACCGACGGAAAATCATCAAGAGCGACAATTATATAGCGTTAGTGCAGCGAATGAAGGACGAACTCGTAGAAAATCGGAGTCATTTGGAAAAAAAACAATGTTTCATCAAAACAATACACCGTGTCACAAATAAATAAAAACGACGGTTTCTTCAGATTTGACCCCATGTGACTTTTTTTGTACTCAGATTCCAGGTGAATCACCGCTGGAAAGAAATGCAGCCATTGATGAAGAGACAATCGTCGAAACTGAGGCCTATTTTGGGACTAAAGACAAATTGCACTATAATAATCTCTCGAATACTTTCACCATGAACGCTGGTGTTCCCTAGGGATATATATTCTTTCCAACCCTCTATTTATTGTATATCCACAAATATTTGAAAGGTTTTAACATCTTGAGCGATCATCAATGTGACTTGTCGAAAGCTTTCGATCATGTGAACTGGATGGAACCATATTTGAATCAACGAACCCAAGTTGTGAGAACTGACACGCTGTCAAATATTGTTTCTGTCAGACACGGAGTACCTCAAGGTTCGGTACTAGGGCCAGTATCGTTATTGTTAAATTTCATTGGTCTAGCTTATATTGATTCTGAAGGAATGTTCACAATTTTTGCAGATGATATAACCACCCTGTGACATGACAATAATGAAAATAATATCCAAAAAAAAATAGCACAAGATATTGTTGAAGTGAGAGCATGGTGCAATTCGAATCTGCTATCCTTCAATATAGAAAAAAAACAGTCTTATGTCATTTGATTGCAACTTGTCAGGCATGATATTATGTCGAACAAAAAACTAAATAAATTTCTTGAAATCAATTTGAACAGCAACCTCAATTTCAACAACCATATTATTTGCTGAGCTGAAAAATAGATTCGGGATGGTATGCTTTACGAACGGTGTTGAATTAATTGGGTATTGTAACCTCAAAAATTGTGTACCACGCCGTTGTTGAATCGCATCTAAGGTATGGCATATCACTCTGGGGCAGCTGCAACCAACACCACTTCAATACAGTCTTCATTCTCCAAAAGTGAGCCTACAGAGTCTTGTTAACCCTTGTTCGAGGTGCAAAAATTACTTTCTTTTTCATTTATACATTTATACATTGTACATAAGAACAAATCAAAATCAAGTTAAGTCAAAGTCAAGTCAAAATATGCTTCATTTTCTGAAGATTAACATCTTATTGACAAAGCTTTGTTGAAATAATTCGAGAAACAAAAGTAATGTTCTCGAAAACTATACAATATAAAATGAAATACATTTGCAGGTGGTTATTGAATTAACTCTCAGGTAGATATTGAACATATGTACAAAGAACATAAAAATATCAAGAACAAAAACAATCAGTATTTACATAGCACATCACTTACAAGAATATAGCCAATAAGAGTTTATTTGGAAAGTTTTCAATATTAATTACATAAAACGAGTCAGCCACAAGTCGAATCAAAAAGTATCTTGATAGTACTCTGATAAATTATAATAGGCTCTCTTACAAAAAAAATCCTTCAAAACTTCCCTAAAGTTTACATTATTGCGTGAAAATTTGAGATTTGATGGTAGGTGATTGAACATTTTCAACCCATTAAAATTAAAGTCGTTTCTTTGTCGAATGGCGTTTGTGTTAATTTAAAATCGATTTTGTTGTTTTGCTATGAGACATAAAGTTTCAATAATAAAAATATATATTATATATTATAGTGAGGATTTTTTTTACTCAACCAGTGGTCTGCAAGAATCTCATGGTATTGCTTTACATAGAAAACGTACAGCTCTTTTCTATATAACTTAAATTGATTGCAAGGTTGTCAGAGTACAAGCACCCCAAAAAAGAATTCCATATCGTAAATGAGATTCTATGGGAGAGTGATACGTTACTTTGGCAGCAGCAAATCCCAACTCATAAGATGTCAACCTCACAGCATAAGACCCTGAGGATAACTTTGATACGATACTTTTGATATGGTCTTCAAATTTCAAATAAGTGTCAATGGATAGTCCCAGAAATATGGTTGATGGTTTATTCTCAACAAGGATGTTGTCAAATCGTAAATTGCTGATGGAACATTTAAAGCAAAGAACGTTCGTTCTAGAGATATTAAAACAGAGAAGATTTGCGTCACACTATCTTTTTATATTGCCAATATCATATTTATTAGTGTTTCAAGTTCAGAGGGATTTTGATCATGCCATAAAATTGTAGTGTCGTCAGCGAATAGTGTGAACTCTCCTTTGATATCAATAGATATCAGATAATTTATATATAATAGAAATAATAGTGGACCTAGGACTGAGCCTTGTGAAGCTCTATAGTTTATTTTCACTTCCTCCGAATAATTGGTCGTTTCAACAATTTTACTGCGCTCAGATAAATAGGATTCAAACCAATTGAGACTTACTCCTCTTATACCATACTGTTGTAATTTCCGAAGCAGTGTATAATGACTAACACAGTCAAACGCTTTCGATATGTCACAGAACATAGCTGCTATCTCTCCATCATTTAATTTGTTATATAGACTGTGCAATAATGAAAAAATGGCATCATGAGTATTTTTTCTACTATGGAATCCAAACTGACATTTGTGCCATATCTGATTTTTCTCGATAAAATCAACTAGTTTTCTCTTAACTAGTTTTTCTATAATCTTTGCCAGTGTTGTTATTGAAGAGATAGGTCGGAAGTTAGGAGACATGCCAATATCTCCACCTTTATGGAGAGAAATAACAATGGGCATTTTGAAAAAATTTGGAAAAACTCCTCCTTTATATGAGATATTTATTATGTCAACTAGTACTGATGAAGCATTTTCTGGTAGATTTTCGAAAATATTCTAGGAGATGTCGTCAATTCCTGAAGTGTGTTTATTTTTTATCTCCATAAAGACTCTTTTCAATTCTGAGAGGTATGTGTCATATAGAATAAAAGTATCTGCTATTTCAATATCAATTGAATTATCAAGTGGATCATACGAAATGTGAATATTTCCAGTTAATTTTCCTCCTATCATGCAAAAATAATTATTGAAATCTGTGGATAATAATGGAGAGTCCAATTTTTGCTTTCTACCCTTTCCCCTGAGATCACTAATTATCTTCCATGTTTCTCTTGACTCATTGCTTGCTTTGTTTATTCTGTTAGTATAATAATGAGTTTCAGCTAGTTTCACCTGCGGCAGCAGGTGAAATAATTTAAAAACTATGCGGATGATGTGAACTTTCTGATGTATTGTAACTTATGATGTTGTTGTTGGTTTAACTTGCCAAAACGACGAATTAAGACTGCCTATTCCATCATCAAATTTGATTATAAACTCATTGATCTATAATGCAGCTAAAATACATAACCATCTACCGACAAGTTTTAAAGATATCCAATCACCTTATCAGTTCAGGAAATCTGTAAGGCAAGTTTTCATTCATCGGGTGTTTTACAGTGTTCAAGAGTACTTTGATAAATATATGGATGGAATTCTGATATAAAATTATTTCCTATTCAATCATTACTCATGTTGATTTTTAATAGCTCCTGCAATTTCGAAAACAATGTCTGATTATCTTATTTACTTATATATTTTATTTATTTAATTCCTTATTCACCTTCATCTAGGATGTATATAAATATGTTCGTGTGTGGTATTCATGTGCTGCAAATTCATTTATTCATTAATATTTACTGTAATATTCTTATAACAATAATTTTTTATATTCCTGAATGTAAGAAAATTATTTTAACCTATATTTAATAAACTTATTATGTGTTGTTTACAACGGACTCTCTGTTTTTGGTTTCTTCAACTACTTATAATTACCTTGTCTACGAGATGTTCATCTTTCAAGAATGAAGTATAGTTTATTATCATTATAAATTTTATCAACTTTTTTCTATGTTAGTCTACGAACTTTCAAGCCCAAATGTTTTATGAAATTTCAGTACAAATTGTTGTTTTCGTGGTGAATACTAATCACAAGCCCGAATATTTCATTAGTACAAATCAAGGAAGTTGCATCTAGCAAAAATGCATCGAATCCCTTTCATGAAAATCACCAGATGAAGTACCAATCAGTTCCAGGATTTTCTATATAAGCGCAACGGAATCAAACGCTTTTCCGCGTATTGGAGAATTCCATGTAAATAAATTTAATTTAAAATTGAACCAAATTGGAAAATATGCATATCGCAACATCAAAGGACCTTCCCGCTTTGTGAATGTACTATGGGATGCAAAGCTCCTGTTCAAAGCAAGTCTCTTTTGATTCGTGTATTTGTGTAGAGCAGGATTTGACCATTTTCCATGGAATTATTCTGATTCTGCAAAATGAAAATTTGCTTTCCGTTTTTTTTCTCTCTCGAGGCAATGTTCGGATTGAATATCGGATGAACGAAGTTGGAATAACGACTAAATTCGATACGATGTTATTAAAGGATATAAAGCTTGCCGAGAGGATATGATTGTTTCGAAGAAGTATTCATTATACCTACTGATGAATTGGATTTATTGTTTTCAAAGTATTGAATATTTTCTATCTGGTTATTGAAACGAGTATTGCAAGTGTAACTAACATGTACCAATTTCGAAAAAGCAGTATTTTTGCAGAAGAGAAAACTTTCTTTAGTATTTTTTCACATCCATACATTCAAAAGTGCTGTACTGCAGAAGGCAAAAAAAAATTATTATATCAATGAAAATTTTTCAGTGTGATGTGTATCTCATTCATTCTGATCATTCTCTAGACCATAAGCTGATCACGATTCTTTTACGCAATGAAATATAGAACATCAAGAAATAAGTCATCAAAGAAATACATGAAAGTGATTAATATAATTCGATAATCGACCAGAATATAATGTCAGTGTCTTCAACTACTACAAAATGGCGAAACTTTCAATAATTACATGAATACATTGACATTTAACTACCTCATATGATATCCATAACTTCACCCTCTTTATACAGGAGATCTATACATGATCAACTTCATGAATCTCCTTTGTAATACCTCTTATGGATTGAGGGGTACACGAAGAGCTGATCCCTATGCTGCTATACCATATCTCAAAGGGCTCTCTAATAGGTAACTATATAATTAATTAAGTTCTTTGTGAGGTGAGTAATTTTTCAAGGAACGAAAGTTGTGAAGCACTGTTTGCAGTTTTTTCATTGTATATTTCATATGAGAGTCCCACCTAAAGTTTCTATCTATGTAGACGCCCCAGTATTTGATTTCTCTCAGGGAATCTATTTTTATTGTTTTTCCTTGCTCGCTGACATCAAGAGTTTCAAATAGACAATCATTGTTTGAAGGTGGTTGTTGACAATGTTTTGTGGTGTATTTCATCAGTTTGGACTTCCATTGTCTAATCTAATATAAAATGATTTGAAACCCTGAAAAAACAATTACAAAATTAATA
>WOGN01006010.1:467-12736 GCA_015342105.1 Leptinotarsa texana
GGTTCATTCCTTCTGTGACCGCAGTCTTAATTGAATTATATGGAAGATAGTCAACACTGGAAGCGGGCGTTATCTTTATTTGGGTTGAATTCAATTTCAGTGATTTTGCACGGTTAAACGTATGGCCGCGTCTCATAGACGACCAAACACTTCCGAAGAGCGAATGATTCCTCTGAAAAAATTAAATTAATGTTTCAATATAGCTTCCACGGCCGGAGTTGTGATTGAATAGAAAAAATCCGGACTAGAAGGCCGTGGTTTAATAAAACCTGAAGGACCAAACATTTCGTCTTCCGCAGTAGCAGAGTTTTTCTTCCAGTTTGCATATATCTGGAAGAAACTCCTGTGCAATATCTACGTATCCATGTGAATAGTTCAAACATTTTGTTTTCCATTGTTTGAAAGTTTACTACTTTCTGTAAATTGATAAAGAAGTGGAGAGCAAAAAGCATATTTCCTTCACAAACTAATCTTCCCCTCCCTTTTCAATTATCATAATAATGTCATTGCCCTTCCTTCTTTAAACCACATTTTTTTTGAAAGACTCAATACTTCATACTGTTTTTTTGAGTTTATAACCTTCCACAATCTGAAAAAATTAAAGCAAAATCAATAGAGATTTTGTTAAAGGGTAGTTAAAGGGCAAACTGAAAAGTTTACCCTGAAAAGTAACCGCGTGATATAAACTACTGGAAAGTCCAATCAGTCAATAATTTGTGTTAATACATTTTTTCCGAAAAAAATCAATTGAAAAAAATAAATATTGATACTTAGCTTTTTTAAGTGGTTACCGTTTCAGAAAACAATCCTTTTACGTTTTCAAAACCTGTATTCACTATAAAAAATCGCGCCTCAAACTGTGATATTTCTAATTTCTTTTAACACAAGTCAGAAATTTTAAGTAAGCTAAGATCGAAACTGAACCGCACATATAATAAAAAAACTACAGTGTAACGTTCATACGTCTACAAAGAAAATAATATTGAGAATTTGTAACGAGTCGAAAAGGCGACATGTTGAAAAGTTCTTGGAATCCAATAAATAATTCATGGCAATTTTTTTCTAGTTTCATTTATCCCTTCCTCTATACAGGTTTTTCAGATTTATGTTTGGAACAGATTAAAAATTTGGTCCCACTGAGTTATTGAAATGGAATTTACAGGAAAGTTTTTGAAAAAGGTTTGGGCAGACTTTCTCAAATAACGTTTTTATAATAATTCTCTCAAACTTTTCAAATGTTTGGAATTTCACATAGCTTCGAGATCCGACATTTTTAAATGAAATACTGTTAAACAATTGTTAAAAAAATTGTCTCTGAAATCAGGACTCAGAATTCAAAAAAATTGCTGAACATACACGTGATTCGAGTAACTTTTGAGGTGCTCTCGACACCCTGTATAATGTTGATCATTCACCTTTAGGAGTCATATTTGTAAAAAGACTATGTTTGAAACTTTGTTGATATTTGTTTGTGAATGAGAAAAGAAGATGACTTTTGTTTTACAATCAAAAAATTGAATGAAAATTGAAATAAAAAAAAATCATGATGAACGGTGTTATTGTAAAATAAAAAATGATAATGATGTAGATGATGTACTGAAAACTGAAACATAATTCGGAATGTCCTAGGTAGCAGTCATCACTCCACTCTCCTCAGCAAATAGTATTGATCAGATGAAAAAATAATAGAATCGTTGAGTGTAGCGTAACCTGAGTAAATATGTAAATGTGTGTGTGTGTGTGTATGTGGTGATTTCAAATGGCGTTGGTATAACCAATTTGCCACTTTATTTTAACATGTCAAATTTCTACAATATTTTGATATTATCTAGAGTTATAATACATTCTCATTTATTTATAAATTAGTTATTTAGTTAGTACTGATTTATATAGTCAGTCCTAATAAGTTGCTTTCCTTTTACTTTTCTTTTTTTATTTTCTTTTACTATTTCATTCATTTTTCAATATTTGTTTTATTTTTTTTTTACTTTTATTTTTTTTTTTCTTTTTCTATTTTTTTTTTATTTTTTTGTTTTGTGTGAGTTATGTAAGAATTTAGATATATACACATTTCTTCTCTTCTCTTTTTTATTATTTCTTTTCTATTTTTCCCTTTTTTCCTCTTTTTATTTCTTTTTAATTTTTCCATTATTTTCTTTCTTTTTTTTTTCTCATTTCTGTTTTTCTTATCCTCATCTTACACTATACGAACGGTTTAACATTCGTTTGAGACGTGACAGAATGTGACTTCTAAGCTAGCTGGTAGTCGTGTGAGTTTTATTCTACAATATATAAAGACTACGCCATACGTAGCGTAACCTGAGTGAATACGTTAATATGTAAATGCTACGCCCAACAATTTCATTATTTTTAATCTGATCAATACCGTAGATTGCTGAGGAGAGTAGTGTGATGACTGCTACCTAGGACCTTCCGAATTATTTTTCAGTTTCCAGTAGATTCATTATCTTTATTATTATATTTTTTTTCAAAAAAACCGCTTAAAATAATTTTTTCACTATTTTATTTCCGAGTTTTTAGTTTCTGATTTTGTTACTCATTCTGTTCAGTTCATTTAGTGCCTCAGTACAACAAGATAATATTTAATCCATTTTGAATTTGCTGCGTCCATCTTGAATTTGCATCTTAAAGTATCTACTATTTTACTAGTCAAGCCTTGTCATTTTATATCCATATTGAGGTAGCTCAAACATACAGGTGGGCTAAATAAAACTAAATGAAAAAAGAAATAATCTGTAGAACAGATTAGTTTATGAGGAAAATAAGATTTTTGACTTCCACTTCTTAACCATTATATAGAACGTGGTAAACTTTCAAAGTAAGGAATAAGTATCTATAAACTCTTCACAAACGTATGTATATATAAACTGGAAAACAACTCCTTTCAGATACAATTTGGATGACAAACTCAATCTGAAACAACTTCTTTCAAATATATGCATACTGAGTTACACGGAAATAACTTTTTCTCGAGAAAGGTTTTGGCTTTCTACTTCTCCACCTTTATTACTTCTTTACATAGATGTGTAGATCATGCAAAGAAGTAAATTTTAAAGACAAACTGGAAGAAAAAGGCCTCTCGAAACAACTACTTTCAAATAATCAGTGAATTACACGAAAGAAAAATTCTTTTGAAACAACTACTTTTATATGAACATTGAATTATACAAAAACACTTTTTTCTATAGGAATGTAGGGTTCAATGTTTTGGTTGGTTTCCGTTGACACGTCAATACGTGGTTGTCTCAGCTGACACGCCAAGAAAAGAAAAGTACCACGCCACTGAAGATAACTGCCACAGTTGCAATCGAGATTATAACCAAAGAAGACCACGGAAATCAATCAAAACACGTTTTTCTATTCGGGTTGTAATTCAAACATTCATATACCACGTTGGGCATCAGTTTCAATTCCATTACGAATGTTTGGAATACAAACTGAATGAGAAAAAATACATTTCGTCAACTCAATGTAGTGGTAGCAGTAGTAGCAGTAGTAGTAGTAGAAGCGCCATCGGCATTGATAATGTTTACCACAGTCATAGTTACCTCGCCCTGAAATTTTACACTCTTTGATGAGTTTGAAACTGATGTATACATTTTTTCTATCTTTCTTCCGAAGTTTTTCACTTTATATTTCATTATGGAGAAGTAAAAAGTCAAAAACGTTTCTATTTTATCATATTTTTCGACTTCATATTCAATTCATAATAATATATTCATTGTTACTAATTGTATTTGTGAATGAACAAGAGCAGCACACCTTTATTTCAACTTCATTTCCACACTATCCCCAAAAAGAACAAAACACTTACACGGTGCATCGGTTCTGGATTGTCATCAACGAGTTCATCTAAATTACCGGATATGGCACGTTTCAACTCAGGTCCAGCTTCGTGTAACGTGCGTAGTCCAGCTTGCAGGGTAACAGTATTATGGATCTCCTTGTCGCCTTCCTTCAGTTCCTGCTCTTTCCGCTTCTTGAACCGCCTGAAGTAGTCCTGGATGAGGAAGGTCGCGTAAAACTTCCCGACGGTGACTTCATCGTCAACTCCGGGAGGCGGCACGACTTGATCCAGTAACTTAGGACTCGTTCTTTTCCAGATCTTTTTGATGACGGCCCGCAGCTCCGCGTTGGCATCATCGATGTTGCCCTCAGTTTTTATCCTGAGGGACGTTCGAACGACGGCAAACAAGGTGGCGTTGAACAACACTGTCCCATCACTATTCAGAGGCATATTCATGGACACTAATCTCTTACACGCTACACGGTGGGGACACAATTTACCGAATCCTAAAGGAGGAGAGATTTTTCGAAGAAGGGTTACGACATCTAAATGTTTTATTCTGCCCTTGGCATCAGGGTCATATTCACTCCACAGCCTTATGAATTCATCTAAGTGATGTGGTCCTAGAATCGACCAGTCTCTTGTAAGATAGTCGAAATTATCCATTATTACAGCTACGAATAAATTGATGATCTGAAACAAAAATCAAAATAATACTTACTTCTGAAGAATAGTGTGTGTGGGTGATCATGAAGTATTTGTATTTCAATTTCTGAAATTTCCAAATGAATTATGAGAAATATTTTTTTGAACTTCACTCTATTGTTGAAAAGTTGAAGTTATCCTGCTTTTTGCTCGTTGAGCCCTTCATAAAATGCCGACGCTAGATATTTATCAGTATTTCCTCTTTGCGGAAGCGCGGAGTTCTGTCAGAACAGTAACATCTTGAATAAAAATTGAATTTTATAAAAAAAATAAATAAAAGTGGTTTCCGTGGCCTGAAGATATAACTGGTACAGTCTAGAGTAGAATAGCTGAAGAAGATGACCCAGAAATTCTTCAGTTTCAACTCTTGATTCGTTACAGAGCAACAGCTTCATTCACCAATTATCCACAAAAAGGACCGGATCATCAGACCCAGCAACTGCAGACCCTAAGCGTGAATTCTGACATACTATCGTAGTAACTCGAGTTTTTCTACCCGTTTTGTGGAGGTCTCAGAAAAGTGATTATCGCAATCAAATAAAAAACAATTTCTTTCATCCGAATTGAAATTGGTGAAGTAGAAATATTTCAGCAATATTTTTGTGATAGACTCGCAATACTATATACAACTCTGTACATACGCATAGATACGCCTGAAGAATCTATTGTATAGCAAAACACACGTTTTTGTAATTTTTCAAAACTGTGTAGTGAAAAATCTCAAAAGTTCTTGAACAACAGAAGCAGAATCTGCATCAGGAGAGTAAACAATCTCCTCTTGAGCAGGTCAGCAAACGCTTATGCCTAAAGAATGAATCATTCAGACCAGACGCAAAAAAGTGTTGAATGACTGAATCTTATGTATTGCTTTATACAGCGTGCTTATTGAACATGTGGCAAGAAATCAAGGGACTATTTCTTGAACCATTCTAAAGATATTTTGTCTTTCGATGATTTTGAAGATACGGGGCGAAAAATAATTTAGACACTAACAATTTTGGCAATTTTAAAATCATTAACGTAGCCGAAATGAAAGTATAGCTTACTATAATGACCTGAAAAGAAAAAATCTAACAATTTCGTTGGTACCTATTAACAACATTCCGATTATTACAAACGGCTACAGACATTCAATTTGCTAGGTGTAACGTAATCCGAAACGATCCTGATTTCCCGAAACGATCCTGGTGTTTCTGAAAGAGTTCGGGAGTAGATGAGACGAAGATTGGATTCTAGTAGATTACGAAATATTAAATTACAACATATTATTAGAATAGTTCAAGAAATAGCCCCTTGAATTTTTGCTACATGTTTAATTAACACTCTGTATATATAGATGGCTCACAGATGCCCCATTAATGTGCGTATCTTGCACTCTGAACACCCGATAATCTCCATATGGATCAATCAACTTCATCATGCCATTATAGCAACCGAAGAGAATTTTACCGAATATGGTCCATAAATGAGGTTCCAGAGCTGCACATTCCATCCTGAATAGCTATTGGTAACCTGGGACAATCAGAAAATCGTTTCCTGGCTGGTAGGTGCAGCCACGGGAGGGCATCTTCTCAAGATGCTTCATAGAGGATCCACTTCTCGGATCACACATTCATGCAATTTCATAAACTACTCCTTACGGTTTATCTTCACAAAGTTTAATTTCAAAAATATATCCCGACATGTTAGCTATCACAGTAGCTTTTTTGTAGTGAATAATATCCTAAAAATTAATTCTAGTATATACGTAATGATATATGAATGATATGTGAGTATGAAATACTCAGGTATTTTTTCGATCATGATGACCCAGAGCATCTACTCAACATTTATATACCTAAAGTACATCCTCAAATTATGATTACTTAGAACATATTATATAAATTCTACATTAATAATATAATGTTGATTTCTACGAAAACAAGTTCAGTAATGGTAATTTATTTGAATCCAATTAGTCATTCAGTAAAATGTTTGAATTTTTAATTTCCATTGCTTCCAAATAAATAAGCTTTGAACTTTTATATTAAAATATGGTTTTCTTATAGAAGATAATTTGAATATGTTAAACTTTCACTCTGATTTACACAGCTCATATGATGTTCTTGGATGCGATTCTTGAATGTTCTGCCAGTTTGACCATACTCCTTATTTCTTCAATTTGGATGTTTTGTCCTCATTATATATAAATATAAAAATAAATATAAATAATGATATGAAAAAAATCAAATCTGATGAAGACAAAACATCCAAGGCATATATTGGTCAAAGTGACAGAACATTCAGATATCGCATCCAAGAACATCATATGATTTATGTAAATGAGAAAACAAGTTCAACATATCAAAATTATCTTTTAAAAGAAATCCATATCTTAAACGGACATTATGAAATTTTAAACATAGAAAATAAAGTTTAAAGCTCAATTATTTTACTGACTGACTAATAGAATTTGAGTAAATCACCATTACTGAACTTGTTTTCTTAGAAACTGACACTGTATTATTTATGAAGAATTGATACAATATGATCTAGGTAATCGTAATTTGAGTATGTACCTTAGGTATATGAAAGTTGAGTAGATGCTCTAGGTAATCATGATCGAAGAACTCCTGAATAGATATCTCTGACTTATGATTACGAGGGGCATATGAAAATTAGAGTATATAATGTAATCAACTTTAAGTATATGTCATTCACTACGAAATAGCCACTGTGATAGATATATTTTTTGAAAATAAAGTTTGTGAAGATCGAATCGCAAGGTGTAGACTATGAAATTACTATGGTGAGTAAGGGCCGAATCAATCAGTAAAAGTTAATGTTTCATGGTCTGTTAACCATGAAATGGAATATATTTCATGAAAAAAGTTCATTAATGAAAGTCTTTATTATTTCAGATTCAAAACATGAGTCCTCGTATCATTTTGGGAACAAAAAACTTACCAGAAACGAACATAACACGTAGAAAGAAATGAAGTACGGATAAGCTACGTCGGAGCCACATGAACCATCTGTTTTGTTCACATTTTTGTGGCAAACAGCAGCCGAAGTGTCAGCACAATCCATCATTATCTCTTGCCAGGCTTCACCTATAAATTGAAATAATGAACAATGCTCGAGCGATATTACTCACATTTGAAATATATGGGAAGCTGTCCGTCGATCCTGCCTGTCTTGAAAGAGTATAACAAGAAAAATAGCCCTTGGGTTTGAGATACTACCAAACGCGACAAATTCTGGCATGAATAAATCTTCAGATATTTCGAGACTCTAGAAGGTTCTTCAGCCTCTGATTTTATATCAACCCCAATTTGCTCCAAACCCAAAATATGTTCTCTTCTGGAGACGTTGTCTAGCTCTTTTGGGGACGCTGGCTAGCTCCTTTGGGCTGTAGTCTCTCGATGTTGAAACGTCATTTTTGAAAACTTGTACTTTTCACAGAATACAACGTCGCGGTTTCAGTGAAAACTTCATTTCACATCTTTCAATGAGCCCATTTCAGAACGATTGTCTTGTAAATAATCACTTCATCGTTGTCAATTCCTTTTTATACAACTCTGAAACTGTTTAGCTCTATCTGGTTATGAGTTTTTTCTAGATAAATAATTATTCTAATGGGTTTTTCAACATAAATACATTTCCACGAGAAATGGTTAAATATAATGGAAGAGAAAAATATAAATAATCAAATGGAAAGAAGTAAGAAGCTTGATTATAATCCCAAATAAACAAAACAAAAACTTGAGTGATCAAAATGAGAAACACTTTAAAAATTTTATGTTGCGGGAGACTGTTTTTGTCAACAATGGAATCTTCCGTCGACCGGCGGAAATATCCAAAGGTTTCGGTTTTTCGTCTGTGTTATTGTAAGCTGATTTTGCTATGTGGAAATGGTTGGCGACATTATTACTTTATTTAAATTGTTATTTGATGGGTATACATTTCGATGATCGGCACTAGGCTGGCTATTTTCATTGACTATTGTATTGTTTTTTATTTAAAACAAGGATAAGATTCAATTTTCTTCTGTAGAACATGAGCGAAAAAAAGAAATGGATAGTTGGAAAATGCAGCAATTTAAATGCAGTTCGTGTAGTAGGAACGATAGAAAACAGTTCACACCACAACACGAGATTCAGGCCAGTTTTTATCTGTTTTTCTCGAGTTTTCGTAATTGAAACAAGTTTTTTGTCCGTTTTTGAAAACGAAATTAGTCGCAAGTGAGTCCGTGGAAACCCGTCTCAATAGACATACATATATACCAACAAGAAACAAGAAGTTATACTTATAGCATAACATAATATTACCTGTAGCTGATCGAAAAAGGACCAGCACCGCTTGAAAAAATGAAGCAAAATTGTTGTTTCTGTTTATAGAAGACGAAGACTCCAAATTTTCGTATTCTATTTTCCCAAACATCTGAAAAAGATAAATACTTTTATTCATTGGACCGTATATTATTAAGTAATCCTATATCAACGTGATTCAAGCAAGTTAATATACAATGTGTCCAAGATTAGAAGGGACATGAGAGTATCGGAAACCGTAACAACTTTCAGTCTCAACGTCACATGTTGGGCTCAATAGGTGAGTAGTTTATATCAGATTAGATTTTGGATGTCATTGTTTTCAGTCATATTATGATGTCGTTACATGATAAATCACCTGCATTCCGATGACAGCATATATGAAGAACAGCATAACAATGAGTAGAGCTACGTAAGGCAGAGCTTGGAATGATTTCAAGAATGTCCACAGCAACGTTCTTATACCCTCTCCTCTGCTCAATAACTTTATCAATCTCATCACTCTGAACAATCGAAAGAAGTTACCAGATAGTTGGAATTTTGAGCCAGGCTGGAAATTAACCCTTTTAGAAAGACAAGTTGAACATGATGAACTTCTTACGTTAACGTCTTGATAGACGATATCCACAAAACTTCCCAATACTATAATGAAATCGAATACATTCCAAGCATCTCCGAAGTAATTCTGAAAAAAAACATATCAATTAGTTTACATCAACAGGCATATCGATCCAAGTAACGAATTTTGATCAAAAGGCAGGAAAAAAGGAAACTATAACTCAACGTCCGTATAAAACCATTTCCACATATGGTTAATCATGCATTACCCACGAAGAAAAACACTCTCAGTAGCACGTGCATATAACTGATAAATAGATATCTATTTCGAACTGTCCCTGGCAAAGGTATACAGAATAAACTAATAGTCTAGTTACCAATAGAATTAATGTCACCGCTGACGATAAATTGGTATTGGGAATAATTAGTAAACATTAGAATCCGGATATAAAGAAATCGCAAACGTCAGTTCGTATTTCAAGATTGTTTTATCGTTTCGACTTTATTGCGGTGATCTTAAGAAGTCTTCAAGAAACGTGTGATCCCTAGAACGTTCTTATATTTCTGTTATTGAGGCATATAGACTTCATGAAATAAGATGAATTCATGGAAAAATACCTGATCCATTATTGTTAGAATAAATAACGTTTTATGAAGCTACACGTTACTTTTCCTTAGAAAAATAACCTCGATTTGAAAATTTTAAAAGTGTAAATTGAGTGGTCAAGTTTAGTAAGGGCTAAATACAAGAAAAATTCTTAAGGGAATGCTCAGAGCGAGGCCTGTGCGAAAGTAGCGATTCACATTGGATTTGAGTCGCTGGAGATCAAATACATTTGGAAAAACGTTCTCAGTAAGTTAATTCCACATGAACGCGGTTCTCCAGAAGACAGCGTTCTTGAACAGTGAAGTTCGAGGTGTACTGAGTTGAAGCTCAAAACGATGAGCATCTACAGTCTGTTGCGAATTTTCGATATTTACCGCTCTTGGTGGAATCAAATGTGCAAATCACTTGTACACCTCCCGTGAAAGTATTTATAGAAGAGAGACAAATCTCCAACCTTTCTTTGATGTTTCAGGATATCAACGTTGCATGTGATGTTCTCGTTTCCACTCAGGCGGATGGCTCTCTTCCGGATAAAATCCAGCAACTTCAGGGTATGTTTGAGGTCAGTCCTCCATACATGAGAAAAATTCTCCAAAGAAAGTCTGATCTGAGCTTTATAAAGCAACAAAAGTTGCTGAGGTGTGTACAGTTTTCTGGTTCGAAACAGTGTTCCAAAGTTTTGGGAAGCAGCCTTTGCAATTCCAGCGACATGATTTTCCTAAGACATATTGGTGTCAATTTTAATTTTAACTCCCAACAAACTTATCGAGGCAGAAAGCGGAATTATCTGACCTGACATTATTATATCCGGTTCGGAGAGATTTATCTTTTCAGAGAAAACAGATGCCTAGGTTTTTGTAGCATTGAATTGAACCTGGTGAACCTGGTTCACCTCAATTCGAAATCACTTCTAGATCCTCATTAAGATATGTAACCTCCTGCTGCCGGTGAAGATGTTCCTCCGTTGCCAATGTTCTGGAATCGAAATGGAATGATGAGACAAGTGTGCTGTCGTCAGCGAAGCAATATATCGAATTCTTGTTTTTTTCCGATAAGTCGTTGATATACAGTAAAAAGAGGGGTTGGAGAAAATATGGATACCTGGAAAAGTATCCTAGAGATATCCATCGACGGCCACTTGCAGGAAACGTTCTTTCAGGAAGCTGAAGAGCCATACACGAAATTGATGGCCAGCAAACCCTTATGCAACACACGGTCGAAGGCCTTAGAAATATCCGTTATGCGTTATGCGTTATTCCAAATAGGAATCACACATATTAGGAATCACACGTTAAAAAGTGAGACCTCGTTAGTCTTTAGCTCGCACAAGTTTCTCAACTTTTATGAGAGTTGTCGTTCGTATGGGGGCGACAGCTGATAACAGATTTTCAAACAGAAATATGGGTGACGATAGAAGGTCGCCTGTTGATATTTGCTCCCGAAAACCATATTGTTGATCGCTGAAGATGTTGAAGCCTTCCAAATATTTGAGGATATGGTGGTTTACGACTTTCTTCATGATTTTTGATATCATCGATAGCAAAGCGACTGGTCTATAGTTATTCGGAACATTTTTCTTGCTCTTTTTTTGGAATAGGCTGAACGCGAGAGTCTGCAAAATACTGATACGAGTTCATTTGCGCACTTTTTAATTACGATGACGGGCACTTCATCAGGCCTGACGCCTGATGTTTCAAAATTCGCCTGACTGCTGTCGAAAAGTAATTTCTGGCTTTGTGGATTCTAGTGTAGGAATAGTGGGTGGTGCTTTTCTCAAAAAATTGACTGTGGAATGGAAAACAAATTGTTCAGCTAGTAGATTTGCTTTTCCTATGACAATTGTTGTAATTGTACCACCCGCTTGTATTAGTGGTGGAATTGTGGATTTTGTAAAGTTTTGATTAACAGCTTCAGCTAATGACCAGAAGGATCTAGACCCATTAGGATTGGCAAGCAGTTTATCCCTAATTCTCTGATTGTGAAGTTCTTTGCTTTCATTCCATTTTCAACATATCGGCTTATCAATTAAAACTAAGTATAATATTTCTTCAAAGTCGATCAGACATTTTTACAGAGTTCATTGAAATACTATTATCTTCAATACACATTTTCCTTTTATCCTAATTCATTACGTGTTCACTAGTTGACCTTCAAATATATTCCCCTACCCGTGTTCATTGTGTATCACGAGTTTGTTCACCAATTTTTGCCATAAAATAAGGTACAGAATAAACAATCAACACACTCTTCTTAGATGAAAACATAATCCAAGAAAACATTC
>WOGN01006011.1:0-12735 GCA_015342105.1 Leptinotarsa texana
AAATCAAACAAACAGCACCTTCAGTATGCAGGTTGTAGCTGGACAAGTGGGCGATGATACTTGCTACTACCCGTCGCCATCAGGCGAAGAACAGCGCCATGCTGTGCTGTGCCGAACAAGTGAGCGATAAGCTTAAGGCTAGGACCGCACTGCAGGAAGGTTGGTAGGATGGTAGAAGGTAGATAGTTCTGTAGTTCTGTAACGTGAGTTACAGAACGACGGTAGCCACAGTGCCCCCTACTACCATGTAACCTCCAGAAACCATCCGTAGGTACGCCAGGCGTCTATCCAACCTAATCAGTCGTGTTTCATATTCCATCTGGGTAGCCTAGCTATAGAGGAAAGCGTAATGAGTTCTGCGTACAAAATAAGGGCAATTTGGGATCCAGCAGATCCATTGAGGAAAAATCAAAAATTTTGACGACACTGCTGATATAGCTTCTCTGAAGTTGGTTGAAGTTCTTTGCTATTTGCATTCAGTCACCTTCAAAAGTAGGTCGAATGCCACAACTGACATCCTTGAATAGACATAAAATTTGTCAGGGTGTTGTAATTTTTTTGTAGACTCTCACGAATTCTCCGTCCTGTTGACACCTCGAATTGTAAGTATTCACTCACGGTTTTTTTATAACACTATTTGCCACTATAATTCTCGAATATGAATTTTTTTTCGCAACTTTAGAGAGAGGTATGATTGGTTCTTTTCCGCTCTCAGTTGGATACTGACTTCATTAAACTGCGTCCAGGATGCATTGCCACTCCACCAACCACCTTTTACCATCCACCCTTCAAGCGACCATCTAGCATCCTACAGTCAGTGCGGCCCGGGGTTAAGAGCGATTGAAGGACCCGGCAACTCGGGCGGATCACATGATGAGAGGGCCTACTGCTGTGGTCAAATGTTAGATTTTTACAATCGTAATTTGAACACTTTTTCAAACCAGAAATACATTCTCCTATGGAAACCTATCATTTCGAAAATATGATTTGAATTGCAGAGAGGAACAGTATCAAATAACAATTTTCGCTGAAGTTTTGTTGAAGAATAGTGTTTTTCCTGTCGTGACAGAAAAGCTAATGTGGTAGGATGCAATTTTCTTCGTTATAAAATAATTACACTGTTTCACTGGGAGTATATCCTCTTGTTTATCGCGGGAATATGGAATAAATTGAACACGAGAGGAAACACTACTACTTTAAATCCTACGGGCTAACATGAAATAAACGAGCCACAACGCAAACTGCCTGTTATTTAGCGGTTTCACTTACACCTAGAAAATGACTGATGATTTTAGTGTAATGTGGACTTACTGTAACATAAATTTAGGGAGATATTCCAGGATTTGAAAAAGTAATCATTATAATATTCTAACAAGATTTTGGAAGTATTTCAGATAACCATCCAAGAATTTAGTGCAACTACACCAAGTGTAGTGGAGTTGAAACTCCAAAAAGTGACG
This sequence comes from Leptinotarsa texana, assembly GCA_015342105.1. NCBI lineage: Eukaryota > Metazoa > Arthropoda > Insecta > Coleoptera > Chrysomelidae > Leptinotarsa > Leptinotarsa texana. The sequence continues at coordinate 1,461 of WOGN01006011.1, forward strand.
AACACTTTTCCGATGCTTCAGAACTGTAAACATCTTCTCGACGCGCTATCATCAACCAAGTTATCCTCACAAAATTTTTGTATTCTCCAAATACATTCAATAACGCTTCAAGATGAAAACCATGCAAATAAATTCAAAAAGTTTCTTGTTTTCCTAGTCTTTCGATCTGTTTTTACATGTAATGCTTTTTCGCCAAAAAACGCTGCGAGTGAGTTCAATGCACAGATGCAAGTAAACAAGGATATATATAAAGAACATCGAACGAAAAAGTTAAGAATATTTTTTCATAAGTTTGCAACAATAACGAACGAAAAATACTATTATTATTGTGAAAAAAGCGAAGAGCGCTTGATATACAAAAAATGTGGCACAAAGCGCCTACACTTTTTCCACAATAATACTAGTATTTTTCGTTCGTTATTGTTTTGAGCTTATTAAAAAAAAAAATATTTTCAACTTTTTAGTTCATATGCCATAAAAGCGTGGTATTTAGTATTTTTGAACTATATTTACTTTATTTAAACTTTGCGATCAATCAGTCGTAGATTGTTTAGAAAAATGACCATGATATTTTCCGATTCCGGAGAGAGAGTTTGAAAAACAGCTACCAAGCCCAAGGCGGCAGGCGCGCAAAGGAGGGTTACAAATAAGGCAGCAGGCGCTTGTTAATAAAAAAATACTTTTTTCAATTGAAGAAATACATGTAAAGTGAGTTCGAATTATATCAAGGAGGAATAGATAAAGCAATGAAGCAAAATTGTAAAATTAATTTAGGTTGGTATACCCGTATGGTAGGTACGCCTGGATGGTTTACCTGTAGAGGTTACCATAGCATAAATAGGATTAGCTCGCATCAGATTTCAGTTTTAATCTTCCTCTTTGAAGATGATCATTTGGTGATCGAAACACGTGTCGAGGTTTAAAAATAACGATTTGGTGTTGGGAAAAAACTCCAGTAATATTTATTATTACACCAAAGGTTCCAAACAGTGCATCATAAGTATATATGTGTTAGGTTCGAGACCTTTCAGCCCATGTAGTAGTACTGAATACTGCAAGAAACAGAAGTAATGATGATACAAAATAAAGAGTTTTTTAACTCTTGGAGGACATACATAAGATGTGGGAAATCCTCCGCGAAATATAAGTCAGCTATCCGATGAAAACTACTTTTTTAGTTTTGAAACAGCAAGTTTTTGTTTGTCGGTGTTCCACTGTGCCACGTAGGAATGTATCAGACGGAGATATAGGAGAAAATCAGATACGCCTGTCTTAAAAACAAATATTGATGTCTCTGATAGCCAAATGACAGGTATTTTTGAACTAATAGGTTGCAATTATCCCAGGAATCAACATGAAAAGTGGCGCTAATGATAAAAAGAGAAGATCGAAGAACAAGGACCTATTAGTGGAAATTGGAAGACTCCAGCCTCATACACAAGTCAATAAAAATATTCTTGGACAGTCAAGAGTCATTGAAAGCTCTTGGCTCCTACCGAGCGACGTCTAAATTGGTAGCAAATTGCCAATAACGACTCTCCTCGATAGGAAAACTCAACAGATGGTCTCTGGTCTAGATTCCGGGCGATAATGGCCTGGAAGGCAACTTCCTTGCAAAGAAGAGTGCTGTTAGCAGCTTCATCAGACCAGAACCTGTCATTGGTATCGCTTTAGGCTTTGCCAAACAAAGATACCTGGATGGCAAGAAGATTTATAGATTTATGGCAGACTCTTCCAGGATTGGCTCACTCTAAGGCGTTTATTCACCCTTAGAAGTTCATTCACCCTTCACAGTTGTTCGACTACAGTAGAGATGAACTACGATGTCTAACAGGCCTTCTTATAGGTCACTGTCATTTGAATTATCATATGCAAAGGCTCGGACTGTCGAAAGACAGTGTGTGTCGTCTCTGTTTGGAAAATGATGAAACAGCAGAGCACATGCTTTGTGCCTGCCCCGCTGGTCAATTCAGGTTTTTAAAGTTCGGAAGAAACGTATTCTTACCGTCTTACCTGATTGACCTGATAGGGTGTTAGCCTAAATAAACCCTTGCGGGTTGCGGTGGAGTGTCGAACAGATCCACATACTTTGGACCTAACCTAACATTTCTTTTTCCGAAACAAAAACATGTTTCAAAAGGAACATCCAGTAGTAAAATTATTCACATAATCACGTGAATAATTTAGAATGGGTTAAGGTGAAAGGAGAAGTTTTCTGAAACGCCCCTATTTTTCAATGAATTATGTGGATATTACTTTGCGATTTTATCTTCATCCACGGAAAAGTTTACCCATCGTCTTTAATGGATGCCTGATTGGTTCCACCTACTTTTATCAAAATCAAAAACAGTAATCAACAAGTATTCTAATCCATTGTCGCTTCTTATTCTGAAAAACCCCCAAATTAATCAAATTCCGCCCACAGCGGCGTTTCAAGATCACGAATAATCGACTGTCAAGAAGCTTGGTGACTGAATGGGTGGCACGGCTCTCTTTTAATGATATATTAAGTAATAAGGCTTACCTCTTACTGCGTTGTAAATATAATCGACTACTACTAAATAGAGGTGCGTTTCATTATATAAACGATTTATTGATGATTATTCGGATTAAAACTTGAATTTAATTCATCGAAATATGTTTCGGAGGAATGTTATTATGAAATTTTGAAATATTGTAGCACTTACTATGAATGAACAATTATAGTTTTATAAGAATATGGCTCTGATCACCAGAATTTCCGATCACTGAAATTCCTGCTTTGTTATTCTTTTGACGTTTCATTTTTTCCCAAGAAACTATTTCAGGAGAGAAATGAAATCAAATATATAAACGAACCATTTTTTCAATTGTACTTTTATGCAGTTTTACGTTTCTGCATCATTTTTTTTAGGACAAAACACAAGCACTACAAGAAAATCCTCAAGGTGCCTAAGAGCGGTGCCGGTACGAAAGTAGCGATCAACGTTGGCTTTGAATCGCTGGAGATTAAATTCATTTGGAAAAACGTTCTCAGGAAGTTGTTATTATTCCACTAAAGAAATGATTTGCTTATAATTATCGAGGTAACGATAGTGTGTACCTTGTGATTAGTCCCATATTTCAACTTCTGATAATATATACAATGTTCCTACAAAAATAAATATTTCAGGAGTACTTTTTCTTTCGTGTGATTCGAAATTCATCTGAAATTAGTTTGTTACTGAATGTATCTTTTATGAAAGCAATTCAATTGCTTTCTTCTTACAAAGTTTTCTCACCTCTTTGTATAAATATGATGCAGCAGAAAGCCAAAAAGTTTTTCTTCCAGAAACTAGTCTTTCCCAAAAAAATTTCCCTTTTTATTTCAGATAATTCTAGTTAGTTAGGAAGGTTATTCGATTAATTGTTATTTCATCTAAGCTATTTCACATCCATCCACTGTTCTATGTCATTATTATTTCTCACCATTCAGAAATTCTGTAAAATCCCACATCCTCATTAAATTATCGCATTTCACAATGATATATTAAAACAATTTGCCCAGCTAGTTGGCAAATAAAACGCATGACAAATTGTTATTCCGCTGATAAAAAAGCGCATTCGTTACTTTCAAACCCTTTAATATCCAGGGTTATTTTCTACCGAGGTATTTATGGCTAACATTTTTTATTACTGATCGGGCGATGAATTAACGGTAAAGGTCAAGAGTTAATTAATTATTATATCATTTATAAATCTGAAGAAATGAACTTTAAATATTCAAGCCCGTCTCGGATATACTTACATAGTAGGATAAATGGACTGACGCCTATCAGAAAACAGCTTCTCCCCACGAAGGGCGTTGAATTATATCCGACAGGCTTCATTCAGGAATATTCACAGAAAATTTTCTGCATATGCAATTGGCAATACAACAGTTGTATTGTCAAGTGCACGCAGTTCGTAGTATTAGCTAGTGCAGTAGTTGTTTTCTGATAGGCGACAGTCCATTCAACCTACCGTGTAGGTATATCCTAAATAAATTAAAACTTGAAATTAATAGATGTGCATGTATATCTTTCTGCAGAAACAACATATCGATACATTTTCAATAGTCCCTGGGCAATAATATTATTAACATAGTAGACCAAATTAAAGATCTTGGAATCTATTTTGATACAAAAATGACTTTCAATCCCTATTTGGATTATGTAGTAAATTCCTGCAGCAAAACCCTGGGATTTTTCTGCAGAATATGCAAAGACTTCAACAAGGCGGCACTCAAATCTATTTACTATGCATTTGTTTATAGTAAAGTTAATTTCGGAAGTGTCATATGAAGCCCACATTATAATAGACATAAATTATGATCAGAAAGACTCCAGAACAGATTTTTAAGATTCCTGCATTTCAAAATAACGAAAACTTATGTAACACGTGGCATTAGTAAAATTCGATCTAGCTACAAAATACAGCTTCCAGAACAACGAAGAATGATAACCGACTTAGTTTTCATTTATAAAATTATAACAAACAGTTATGACTCACCCAATCTAGTATCAATGATGTTTTATCACGTTCCTTATAGAAACACTAGAAACAGAAAATTACTTGTCGGTCCAAATTTCAACACAAATTTGGGCAAAAACTCCCCAACTACCAGAAAGTGTGATTTTTTCAACATATACTGTAGTAATGTAGATATTTTCTCTATTACTATAAATTCCTTTAAAATAACTTTGAAGAGAATAGTCAACACATAGCAAAAATAATGAATAATTGGTAAGTGCTTACGATATTTATTAATTAACTAATTTTTATTTTTTCTTGGATATCTACACCGACTATCTCTGTAACCACTACTATAAGTGGATGCTTCTATGGTTATTTACCTGTTCATATCACAAATTTTGAATAAATAAATAAATAAATTCTCAGTGAAGCCCCAGTAGACTTCATAATGAAAAAACAAAACGTCTATGAAAGTTAATATTGTTTATAGTTTATTTATAGTATAAAGAGAACATTTAATTCCGTATTGTGATATACTATGACCTTGTATAAGTCATGAAGTAAAACCAGTCTTCTTATCTTTGCTGGAATTAGCAATTCAATGAAATAAAACATCTACATTCACAAAATTTATATGTAAGATATCTTTTTTTTTCAAATAATTCATTGGTATTTAATTTTTTTGAGGACAGAACACAAGCACTACATGAAATTCCTTAAGGCACTCTAAGAACGGTGTCTGTGCAGAAGTAGCGATTTAGATTGGATTTGAATCGCTGGGGATTAAATTCATTTGGAAAAACGTTCTCAGATAGTTTATTCCGCATACACGCAGTTCTCCAAATGAAAGAGTTCTTGAGCAGTGAGGTTCGGGGTGTACTGAGTTGAGCTCCAAAACGATGAACAGCCACGTATTTCTGATATGTACCGCTCTAGGTGGAATCAAATGTGCTATGTCACTTGAACCCTTCCCGTGAAAGTATCTATAAAAGAGAGACAAATCTCCAACCTTTATTCGATGTTCCAGACTATCAGGCGGATGGATTTTTTCTGGATGGAATTCAGCAGCTTAGGGGCTGAGCTCCATACAAAAGAACAATACTCCAAAGAAGGTCTGATCTGAGCTTTATAAAGCATCAAAGTTGCTGAGGTATGTACAGTTTTCTGGTTTGGAACAGTGATCTAATCTTTTGAAGAGCAGCCAATTCCAGCGACATGATTGTGTCAAGACATAGTGTTGTCCATTTTAATTCCCAGCAAACTATTCGAAGCAGAAAGCGTAATCATTATATTCGGTTCGGAGACATTCATATATTTGGAGAAAACCGATGCCTGGGTTTTTGTTGCATTGAATTGAACCTGATTAGATTAGATTAGATTAGATCAGATTAAATTAGATTAGATTAGATTGTCGAGGAGCTAGCCTATGGCCTGATTCACCTTTTTAGATCTAGTGTGATGCTGTTTGGTTGTTTGAGCTCATTGTCTAGCTTGATCTCTTTAATAAGACTCCATTGCCTTGATACTGACCCCTTCATATAGCTGGCATTTCTCTTCCCCGCAATATGCATGTCTCAGCATTGCTATCGCTTCACATTCACAGAGAACATGCAGTGGGATTTCTTTCTCTGCTTGACAGAACCTGCATAGAGTTTCTTCTGTCAGACTTATGTTGCTCATATGTTTCCTGTTCTGAAGAAAACCAATGCCTGTATTTTTGTGGTATTGAATTGAACTGGGTTACTTTCAACCCTATACGAAATCACCCATAGATCCTCATTAAGATATGCAACCTTCTGCTGCCGGTGAAGATGTGCTTCTGCAGCCGATGTCCTGAAATCCAATTGGAATGACGAGACGAGTATGCTGTCGTCAGCAAAGTTATATATTGAATTCTTTTTTTTTTCAATAAGTCTTTGATATGCAATAAAAAGAGTGTTGGAGCCAATATGGATCCCTGGGGAACACCAGCGTATAGAACACCATACACAAAAATGATCCATAGCATCGAAGTTTGGCCAGGAAATCCTCATAAGGCACACGGTGAAAGCCTTGAAAATATAAATCGCAACAGCTCTTGACTCTCCATGTTTCTTGATTGCGTTATTCTAAATACGGGTAACATACGATAGAAGGTGGCCTGTTGATGTTTGTTTCCAAAAGCGATATTTTAATGATGGCTCTAGATGTTGAAGCCTTCCAAATATACCAGGATATGGTGGTTTTTGTCTTTCTCTATAATTTTTGGTATCGCTGATAACAAAACGACTGGTCTATAGTTGTTTACAAGATTTTTCTTGGATCCTTCTTGAATAAGAAAGATTCGGTCCAAGTATAACATCAGGACCTGCTTCAGATCTGGGTGCAGCTCCAGACTTTTTAAAAGTTCAATTGTTGGATCAGGAATTGGGGAGTTGAGGAGCTCTTGCTCCTGAAATAAATTTAGAGGGAGGTCAATTGAAGTCGTAAACTCAACATCCATCTCCTCTGTAGACTCGCTCCTGCTCTAAGTTTACAGGGAGGTCAGTTGCAGTCGTGAGCTCGACACCCATCTCCTCTACAGACTCAGCGTCAGAAAGAATTTTTAAGTTTACCCTGTCCATAAAGGTCCCAGCCAGGGAAAGAAAGTCAATCACGGCAGAGCCGTGATAAGGCAATGCAACGACGAGAGGGCGCCCGGTATCTCGAAGAAACAGAACCACAAGTGATTCTGTCACAGAGTTGCCAACCGTAGCGGAATTTACTCGACGGTAGCGGCGTAGCGGATTTGAACATAAAGTAGCGGAATTCTCTACAAATGATCAATGTTGAAAAAAATATCGAAGAAGATGAGACAGTGGGCAGCACTCGAAGCTGACAGCTGACAATTGAATAATTGAATAATTGAATTATAGTCTTAGTAGGTGAGGCCATTATATGATGAAACGGAAGAATATTTTTGATATTTTCATTAGTATCATAAACCATATAACCTTTAATATCTTGGAACTAAAAGTCTCGACTATCTCGAGTTCTATGAATTATATGAAATAAATTACAGTGGAAATGGAAGATACTTCATCTGATTGTAGCTCGACTAAAAAATCTACCGCAGTTCAAATTGAAGGGACATGTTGAAAAAATACAAAAATTCTAGAAAAGAAACTTTCAAGATACGTTGTATATTTCTAATTCGAAAGGATGGATAAGACCTGTTGCGAATGATCGTTCAAGAGCTCAGTGTGACTATACGTACGTAAACAAATTGATAATTATTTTCACTGTTCAAAATAATTATTTAATGATAATAATAATAATCGTCTTTATTATTTTCAAAAAATATGTAAAAAAACAAGATTAAGGAAATACACCAACAGAATTTTTTTGAAAATAAAAGGTGAAGTTCAGTTCAGTTCTTGAATAAATTTATCAACTGAACTATTCTTTCAAGCTAAGACATATTTGATCGAGACAACAGCTTTCAGAAATTAACTTCTGTAAATTTAAAAAATTAGGTACCATCTACTCAGATGCGCGGTTGAAAATTAGCATGATCCTGATTTCTGATATTAGTGACAGTTTTATGGTATCTAAACACAAACTACAAATTGTAAGTTCTGTGGTATTTAATTTTGGATAGGGCGCATGCACCCTATCCACAAATAAGCGTAGCGGAATATGAAGCAGTGTAACGGAATTTTGGATCATGTGTAGCGACTTTATAGTTCATCCAGTTGGCAAAACTGTACTGTCATTCCCGTATCCAGCAGGGCTACGTGGAAGCAGGCATCCGATGGCCGGTTTGCTCAACCTCCACATCCCAAGTCAAGCACTCGCCGAAAACAGCATGCACAGTGGTTCAAGCAGTGAACGTTGAACAAGGACAGCCAACCAAAATTTTGCACTATGCAGGGAAGTGTCAGTTATTTGAAATCCTTTGTCACACATTAACAAAATTCAGGTACTCAATTAGGTACTCTGTTATTACCTACAGTGGTATTATCACCACTTATTATTATTATTGAAAACTGGCAAGATCCTCGTCCACACCCGGTATACTCAACAGTAGATCGATTGTTCGACTGCGTGGTCTCTCGGCCGTCTATCGCGCTCCTCCGTCGAATGTCTGCCACTGCCACTGAGGTTGTCAGTGTGTTATGGTGGTTTCGCGCAGTCAGTTTACTTCGTGTGTTGGTAGTGTAACAAGTGATGCCTCCTTCACGAGTCCGCGGACTCGTCGTGTTTTTCTTCATGACCTGCTCAACCCTCCTCGCGGATGGTTCGACGCTCCTGCCGAATACTTCGGGAATTGACGGGCAGCTGACGGCCAATTTGAAAGTTGACAACTTTTTCTCGCTATGGCTGGTCTTCAGCAACGACGATGTCGAAATGTCAGGTTCGTTATTAGCGATTAGTATGCATGAATTTTATCGCAAAAACTGATTTTACCGTTATTGCGGCTTGGTGAATATCCACATAGCCTACTTATTTCCGAATCCAGCGATGCCACAGGTAATTTTGAAAATTCCGCTGAAGAGTCGTCACCAATCTCCGGTGAATTCGTGCAGAATAATTAGGTACATGATGGTTGATAAAAAGCTTGGAGACGTTGAGTTGTTGTACCACTTAACTAGTAATATAAATCACAATTGATGTTTATTATACAATTGTGTGCAGCGCAGTGTTGTTGCGTCAAAATCTAACCTCTCTCGTGTATGGAAAGAATTTTGAATAACCGTTATTTAACTGCGGAAGATGAGAGTACAAATTAAATTCTGAAACAGGCAAGAAGCCTACTACTGTTTCAATTTATTAACAACGGATCCTTTTTCCATATTTATATGTACATACGAAACAAATACAAAAGAATAGACTCATAAAACTGTATACCTACAATTACTACCTATAATGGGGGAAAGTTTATGTTTTGTAGAAAAATGTTTTCCGTAGTTTCCAAGCCAATTGAAAAAGTAGTATAATTTCCTATAGTGAAATTACGGTAAAAAAGGAAAACAAGGGCTTGCAAACATTGAATGAAACTTTTTTTTGTGGAAGAAATCAAGATTTTTTATTGTCCTCCGTGTTCATATTTTTTCAAATTGTGGTAGATAAAAAAGAAGGTCGTTAACAATCTTTTTTATTACATTGCGAATACTCCAAAAGGAGTTTCATTGTACATAGCTAATGTCAGTCGATTCAGAGATATTGCAATTTTTTTGGTCTTTAAAAAACCTCATTTTATTCGCCAATCGTAAAACAAGTTTCGATGACTTATTGGAAAAAACCAGTATATTGCTTTGCTGACGACAGCATACTTGTATCGTCATTCCATGTACGTTCCAGGACATCGACTGCGGATGCACATCTTCACTGGCAGCAGGAGGTTTCATATATAAATGAAAATCTAGAGGTGATTTCGAATTGGAGTGGAAGTTACCAGGTTCAATTCTAAGCCACGAAAACGCAGGTATCGGTTTTCTACAAGAAGATAAATATCTCCGAACCGGTTATAATAGGACATACAATTTCACTTTGTGCTTCGATAAGTTTGTTGGATTTTAAAATGGACACCAATATGTCTTGGCACAATTATGTCGCTGGAATGACAAAGGGCTTCTCATGAGCTTGGAACACTGTTCCGAACCAGGAAACTGTACACACCTCAGCAACTTTTGATGCTTTATAAAACTCAGATCAGACCTTCTTTGAGGTATTGTTCTCATGTTAGGTTAGGTTAGGTGTTAGGAATCACACATTAAAAGGTAAGACCTCGATAATCCTTACCTCGCATAAGTTTCAACTTCTGTGGGTTGTCGTTCGTATGAGTGCGACAGCTAGTTAACGAAAAACAGATGTATGGAGCTCTGCCCTCAAACATACCCTGAAGTTGCTGGATTTCATCCAGGAAAGAGTCATCCACCTGATTGGAGACACGAACTTCACTTGCAACCTTAATGGTCTGAACATCGAAGAAAGGTTGGAGATTTGTCTCTCTTTTATAGATAGTTTCACGGGAAGTGTTGATTCCATCAAGAGCGATATGTATCAGAAATTCACGACGGACTGTGGCTGCTCATCGTTTTGAGGTTCAACTCGGTACACCTTGAAATTCACTGTTTAAGAACACTTCCATTTGGAGAACTGCGTTCATGTGGAATAAACTTCCTAAGAAAGTTTTTCCAAATGAATTTGATCTCCATCACTAATTTCGCATAGGAACCGTTCTTATACCGCATTAAGGATTTTTCTGTGGTGTTTGTGTTTTGTATTTAAAAAAAAAACGATTTCATTAGGTTGTTTCGAGTAAAGCATTTTCATGCTCTACCTGAAATTTAAAGCTCAATATTGTTTTTTTGTACTTTCCCAAAATGACAGAACGACAACCCTATTACCTACTTTCAATTAAAATTGTTCCATACTGTCCTTGAATTTTTTTCGATAATTCTTGACCTTCCCAAAAACAGATTTTGTAAAACCAAAAAAAAATAAACATTACTCAAAAATCTTCAGGAATTAACCGCGGTGGTAGTGCGCCCGACTCACGATCAGAAGACCGTGGGTCCGATTCCCGCCTCGACCAAATATTTTTCTCGAAAGAATTTATCTGATTGAAGCTGGGATGATTCTGGAACCGTGTTAGGAATCACACATCAAAAGGTAAGACCTCGTTAGTCCTTAGCTCGCAGGAGTTTCTCAACTTCTGAGAGTTGTCGTTCGTATGAGGGCGATTAACGGAAAAACAGATTTTAAACAGACAGACAGATCAGAAACTGCGTATGAACCTCCCGTATCACCCCGTGGAGTTCAATTCATGAATCAAATC
>WOGN01006012.1:0-12735 GCA_015342105.1 Leptinotarsa texana
ACGCGACTGCGGTAGACCAAGGTGTTGAAGACACCATCCTGGCAAGCCATAATGAACCCCTCAGTTTCCGACTTCAGCCCACTCGACCTGAGGAAAGCGAACGTCAGGCGCTTTGATAAGCCAAGGTCTTTAATGTTATTGAAGAAGACCCCATGCATTGGCTTATCCTTGTGTCTCCGCAGAAGTAAGGTAATCTCTACGGCTTTTATTTGAGCTTTCTGCTGAACGGGTTCCAACTCGGTGACAGAGTTTTGGTCACCTCGTTCAGAGTCGAAAACTATACTGAGTTCATCAGCTGTTCGGGCAGCTGCCCTAAGTAGAAATGCTCCAATTCCTGCTCTCTCAAGGTCACGGACCATGCAGAGAAGGGGATCCAAACTCCTGACGATTTTACATTATCATTATTATTATTATTATTATGATTATTATTATTAGGTAAACATAAAAATAATAATAACAATAGTGGAGCAATACCTGACAGTATACTGTATAGCTTTCTTGAATAATATCTTATTATCAGATTCACATCACTGTTAAATAAGGCAATATTGTGAAATAAATTTAGGACTAGGAGATGAGGCAACATATAAAATCAATTAAGACGTAGGTACCTAGCACAGCTATCAATGGTGTAGATAAGGATAATATTGTATGTAATTAGGTTCAATCTTTTTTTTGAAGATGACCATTTGGTCAACAATATTCTTTTGTTCTCAATTTAGAATTATCACGTATAAGATCAAACAAAAGACTGTTCGGAATGGAACCTTTGTCGCTATTCATAGAACTCATTTTACAATTTTCGATTCCCAAGCTTCTGAAGGCATCTAGGAACCTGTTGTCATATATCGGTCTCAACAATTCCAAACATTTGTCACTTATTCTATAGACAGTCAAGCGGAGTTGCTTGGAAGCTCTTGGCTCCTACCGAGCAACATCTAAATTGGATTCCTGACCATACTGGCCTGGAAGGCAATGAGGCTGCTGACTCCCTTGCAAAGAAGGGTGCTGCAAGCAGCTTCATCGGACCAGAAGCTGTCATTGACATCGCTTTAGGCTTTGCTAAACAAAGACTCAACACCTGGATCGCAAGAAGATGTATGGAGTTCTGGCAGAATCTTCCCGGATTATCTCACTCCGAAGCGTTTATTCACCCTTCGAGACTTGATACCAAATAGTTGTTGGACTACACACCGCAACTTGCAAGAACTCATTGTGGCTCACACCTATTAACAGTCGACCAAATGAACCCAGCTTCTTAACGAAGTTTATAAGGTGAGTTTTCCTTCAGGTCAGATGGAAAGAGTACGGCTCTGACGAGTTCTAAAAACCTGATTAAGCGGAGCAGGCATAAATTATGTGTTCTGCTGTTTTATCATTTTCCAAACAGAAGCGACACACACTGTCCGACGGTCCGAGTCTCTGCATTTGATGATTCAAATGTCAGTGACCAGTTAGAAGGCCTGTTAGACATTGCAGGCCTTCTCTACTCTAGTCTAACAGATGTTTGGTATTTAGCGAAGGGTGAATGAACGCCTTGGAGTGAGCCAATCCTGGATAATTCTGCCAGAAGTCCAGAAATTTTCTTGCCATCCAGGTGTTCAATCTTTGTTTGGCAAAGTCTGAAGCGATACCGATGACAGGTCTGGTCCGATGGAGCTACTTTTCTCTGGAATATCCATTTTAATGTTACCTGTAGTTATACATATCCTTCACGGTGATGATTCCATTTTTTCTTTGGATATCTTTAACGAATCTTCTCGTTAAGGAGCCCCTATGAAGAGCCTCTCCCCCTTCCTTCGCGATGATCTCCAGTGTTTTTGCTAGGGTTGGGTTTTTATAATAGTCACCCTCCTTATAAGTGTCATTTGTTGCTGGATTGATGAATACTTTCCTGCGAACAAAATTCAATGGATTGTTTTCGGATTTGGCGTGGTCCACCACCATCCAGAACAAACATATTTTTTCTAATGGAGGGCTGAAAAGTTTGTAGGCTAACATAGGAAAAAAAAAAAAGTAATAAAATTTGATTTCATCATTATATTGTTGAATAGTTGCCTTCGATTTCAGTCGTCGTATAATTTTTCGATATGATTTTCATAGTACAATTCGTCTTTAGCCTCGAAATAGGACTCAGTTTCGACGATTATCACTACATCGGCCCTAACTTCATTTCCAGTGAGCATTCTCTACAGGTATGAAAATAGGAAAAAGTCGTTGGGTGCCAGATCTGGAAAATACGATGGATGCAGAAGCTATTCGAAGCCCCATTCATGCAATTTTACCATCATTTTCATTGATTTATGACACTGTGCATCCTCCTGATGAAACATCATTTTATTTCCATTCAAGTATGTGTATCCCAAAATACTACAACCATAAGTTTTCCAGCCGACTGTTGAATCTTTCCAAGGTTTGGAGTAAGTTCACCACATGCAGTCCATTCAGATGACCATCACTTTGATTCTGGTGTGAAATAAGCCATGTTTTATAGATTGTCGTACATCGACGCATAAATTCGGGTTTTTTTCATAATGGAACAGAATCAAACACTGCTCAGAATCACCATCTTGTTGTTTTCAGTCAGATGTGAGCTCGTTTGACACTTAGTTTGAACAAAGCTTTTGCATACCCAAATATTCATGCACGATATGTCCAACCAACTTCACTTAGCGGTAATCCACAATTATTTTGTGTACTTTTCTTGATGTTGTTTCAGTAACAGCTTCTTTAGCGCGCCCAATACGTGTATCGTCCTCGTTTAAACGTAGCAAACCACTTTTCAAAGTTTGAATCACCTGGTGTTAGTTCCAATAATGTTTTTCAAGCGAATATTCTTCCAAGAAATTCTTTTTTATCCATTTTATCCAAATAACAAAAGTTGATTCCCTCAAAATGTACTATCCACAAACTAATAATCCAACAGCTGTTAACTTTCAACTAACGGAAACTAAACATCAACTGACAATTATATTCATTCAATACTAGTAGCGCCATCTGTGTGTCACCCTACGAACTTTTCAACATATCTCATAATTGGACAATAAAAACTATCTACCTCAGTCCAGGGTCTGCGAACACGATTTCTTTGGATTGATTCACCATCTTTGCCGTGAATCGGTTCATATATATACCATTTCTTGATTTATTTATCGCATCTTGTGGAAGCTCTGACCAGCTGACACCGCCACCGAAGGCATTATATGCTTGCCAGTAGCCAATAAGTTCTCCTGGTACAGCTACTGACAAACCACCTAATAAGAAAAAAATATATGGAAAAGAGTATGTTTTCAGAAGAGAATAAGAATAAGAGGATGTTTTTAGAAAATAATTTTTTGGAAAATGAATTTTTTGGATTTCTACTTGGGGAATCTTCCAAAGAAAGAAAGGAAGAGTTCCGGAGTAATGATTGTACACTGCTTTTCTCTACTTGAAAAATTTGAAGAAGCTATTTCTTTCACAATTTTATCAATCCACCAAATATTTTATACATTTTGAAAAGATCGATATATTCAGTTCTTATTTGGTTATTCGTGAGCAGAACATAATGCAGATCACATTTTACGTCAATTTCTGTTATTTGGAAACTAATTTGAGAAAAAACTCAGAATGACGGTAAAAAAATCAAACAAGGATGTTGCAAAATATGATTTGAAGTGAATGACAAAATTTTAGAAAGAACTTAGGTGATCTGTGATTATGAAAAATGAGAATTGAAAATGCATATGTTTTATACCGTTACTGCAGTTTCATCTTAGAAGGACATTTTGGAACATATAAACTAAAATAATCAATAATATACTACCTTATATGCCTATACGATAATAACAGACAGTACCGAGTGACTTTATTATCTGAATTTTGTAAACCTATGACAATGTGGGTATGCTAATCTGAAAACTGGCAATGCTTATGTTTATAAATTACCAAGGATTCCAAATAATTGAGTTTCCAAAACTTGTCTCTATAGTGTAAATTGTCCGTATCGTTTAGATTTGGGAACTTGTGGTTGCTTAAGGAATTGTTTGAATAGACTGAAGGACCTTTCTTGCTCAGCATACTGTTTTGAGACATTTTGGCCACATTGTCCCACATGAACACTATCACATTCCGGATACTTAAGCTTATGAACTACAGATTTTTCTATCTTGTCCACTTTATATATGACATCAAAAAGAAAATCTGATAACCTGGATGGTGGCCTGAATGTCTCGCTTCCACATCGTTTTATCCCGCAGTTTCCTCTGATTTTTACCAAAATATATACAGTTATGAATTTTTTGAGTTCTGATCTTTCGAGTTCAGATCTGAGGTTTCAACAGAGAATACTCATGCAACATTGAAATGTAAGCTGCTAATTCATGACTGTCGGGATGAAAAGAATTACTTGGGATTTGAATGTTAATATAGCTTGATTTTCTGAATACACTGTAGCTATCATGATTATGAGATGGTCGGGTCTGAGAAATAATTCTGTTTCTCCAACCACAATCTTTGATTGTTTTGGTAACTCATCATCATTTGTTCAATTTTCAAAAACTTTTTTGAAAGGTATTTCAATTGTCCTCTGTAAGGGAGTCAGCAGCCTCATTACCTTCCAGGCCAGTATGACCAGAAATCCAGACCGGAAGCAATGTGTTGAGTCTTCCTAACAAGGAGAGTCGTTTTTGGCAATTTGATATCAATTTAGATGTTGCTCGGTAGGAGTCAAGAGCTTACAACGACGCTGGACTGTCCGAGAATATTTTCATTGACTTGTGTATGAGGTTGGATTCTTCCAATCTCTCCGCACACAATTCCATAGCGTAAATTTTCGATAGATATACACTCGCATTGGTTCCTGGGCAGATTTATAACACTATCTTGGGTCTGCGACTGAAAACACTTGCACTAGAATCTGAAGGTGTTTTCGATTCATCTGTGAACCACCAACTATCTGCTCTTGATATTTCCTTCTTCCGGAGGATCCAGTCCTCTCTATCCGGGAACAGCACTTCATAAGGCAGCTCGTAGTTGACAGTTGGAGGCATGAAGTCAGAGTTTTTTTCCAGAATGCCACTGTCTATAAATTTATTTGTGCAATTGGCAATGAGCACAAGTCTATATGCAAACCATCTTGCCTCTTTCTCCAAAAAATGTAGAGAGGAGTTAGATCTAGAAGGATATCTTTGGACGATGACGGTGTGGTACTGATGACACCACTGATGGCCACACAAGCCCCTCTCCGTAAGCCAGAGAGCTTCGCCTTCGGCCAACAGGCAATTGCTAGTAATCATTGGTCTGACAATCATCACATAAATCCAATGAATTTGTTTGGGGCCTAATTCCCAAGTTTTACCACGAATCCTTCGACATATCCATAGGGACAGTCTGGCGTTGTGTGAAACTTTCTCCAAGTGAGCGTTCTACGTAAGTTGTTCATCAAGGACAATGCCAAACTATTTCACCTTCATTTCAAACGGAATGACCTCACCATTGGGGGAAAGTGGCCTTGAATCGTTCAGTGTTCTCCTCCTGGTGCAATTTTTGAAACTTTGGAGGACTGTTTCTCTAGAAATGAAAAAGAGCACTGGTGTTTTTTTACGGATTCGTTATTTATAAGTCAAAATACGTGAGATTACTCAATTTTTTTTCATACTTGAAGGGTTGCAGCCCATGCAAATTTTACTTTGAATTACTCTTGTCCAGAACAAGCGCAAGTCACTATATTTACCAGTTTGGGCGAGTTCTGGTCGCTCGGAAAACATATTTTCTGTAGCGGCAGCTGGAGCGACTTCTCGAGAATCCAAACAGTATATTTTGTTCGATGATTTATGATAGTATGTCATTAAAAATCCTCCTCCCAAGCCCAAAGTGGTTGGCATAGAAACTCCTTCGCAAAATATGGTGGCTAATGCTACATCCATTGCGTTTCCACCTTTCTTCATGATATTGCTGAAAAAAATATTAAAACGCTATGCTATACTGGTACTGCTTTACAGAAATTGTATCATTCAATTTTTCTATTACACTGTACGAGTTGTGGCTAAGAAATAACTGGATTAGTTTTCCATGGTACAGATTGGGCCAATTTGGACATATTCGAAGGGAAACTCATGTTTTTAATCTGGATGAATCAAAACTAATCACAAATTTTATAACAAACTCGATGGTGAAAACCGCATAACGATATCCATAATCGTTTCTGAGTTAAAGCATGTTTTTCAAAAATGTGCATTTTCGTGTGCATTTTTTTCAGTTAAACATTTTTGGTGTAAGGTAAAATATTGAACCCTTGGTTGTTGAATTGCTACTGATGAAGCTCAGAAAAATATATTTCTAATAAGACAGGGCTTCGCCTCACAACACGGCAATTTTGACCAATTTTTCGGATGCAAATTTTGGACCCAGCCATTGGCTGTCCGGGTCACCGGACCAAACGCCTATGGAGTTTTGAATTGCCGACCAATCCTAGATATGAATTGTATTCGGCAGTGAAGAAAAATTTCGCTTGTCTCATTTCTGTTGAACTAATTAATTCGACAAAAAATGTTCACAAATTTTGTGTAGGAGAAGCTTATAGACATTTCGAAGACCTTCAGTAAAGAAACATATTTCATTGTTTGTTCTTGATTCATCATCATTTTAATTATTGTTGAAGTTTCATTTATTAATAGTAAATACAGTTCAATCAGATTTTTTGGAATTTTGCGTTTTAATTACTGCTGTGAAAACCTTTCTGAACATTTGATAGCTACTACTGAACGCGGCGTCGTCCAAACCCTACTTGATCAAAGTGTGCGTTTCAAAGTCTATATGAAAAACCCTAAAAGCTCTCCATTTCTAAGACGACTACAGCAACACATCAAGTGTTGTGTTAAGAGCATGTTTGGCTATAGCTGGTTTGTTGGTGAGTGGGTCTACTCGACCCTTCATCGCAACCCGCAAGCTTGTTAACGAAGTCGATTAGTCAGGTCAGATGGTAAGAGTACGGCTCTGCTGTGGGGCTCTCGGTGGGGCAGGCACATACTATGTGCTTTGTTGTTTCATCATTTTCCAAACAGAGGCGATACACACACAGTACGAGTCTCTGCATATGATGAATCAAATGACAGTAACCTGTAAGAAGACCTGTTAGGTATCGTGGTTCATCTCTACTGTAGTCCAACAACTGTTTGGTATCAAGCTTCGAAGGGTGAATAAACGCCTTGGAGTGAGCCAATCCTGGAAGATTCCGCCAGAAGTCCATACATCTTCTTGCCATCCAGGTGTTCAATCTTTGTTTGGAAATGCCTAAAGCGATGCCATTGACAGGTTCTGGTGCGATGAAGCTGCTTGCAGCACCTTCCTTTGCAAGCACGTCAGCAGCCTCATTGCCTTTCAGGCCAGTATGGCCAGGAATGCAGACCAGAGACAGTCTGTTAGGATTTTCTATCAAGGAGAGACGTTTTTGGCAATTTGCTTTGCTCCGTAGAAACCAAGAGCATCCGCAGCTTGACTGTCCGAGAATATTTTTATTGACTTGTTTATGAGATTGCATTTTTCTAACCACTCCACACACAATTTAGTAGCGTAAATTTCAGCTTGAAATACAGTCGCGTAGCAGAGGGACCGGTACCCATACTTCTTTTCGTGGTTCGTATATAGACTGACACGCTGCTACAAGTAATTTGATCTATCATGGTTGTTACTGAAGGTTCTTTGTGGTCTTTAGTTAACTTTAGACTTTGTCTGATGATTTTTTGGCCTAAATATAGGTTTTACATCGCGTTTCTTAAAAATTTCTCCAATTCATTACCTACCATTTTCAACATAGAAAAGGAAAATATTACCTTTGCCCAGCCTGAGATTAGTTTGGCTTCCTCTCTTATGGGTTTTATTGTCCGCTCAAATTCTCCTACCAAGAAGGCTAGAGTCCTTTGGGTTTCTCATTTAATTGTGAATTGGATTTTTGGTTATTGATGTTATCAAAAAAAACTCGTTCCTTTCTCTAGAGTGATGGCTAAGTTGAGTTTCCTGAATTGGGCAATAAAATTTCCATTCCGTGACTTTGATCTTTCGTTATATCGCCAAAGAATAATGGGCGATGACGATGATTCCAGAAAGGAACATTCTGATGAAATGAAAGTTGAATGCATGTATTGTGAGAAAGTGTTTTCATGCGGTTGTATTATTGGAAGTGGCCGTATATTCCGAATTTTGTCTTCAGATTTGTGAGGAGTACATTAAAATACGTTAGACTAATCAAATATTTCTCAAAACCAGCGCGAGCCCAAAAAACCATAAGATAGAGGACATAATATATTTAATGTATGTTATAAAAGGTACGTTGAGGAAATGACGAAAGTTTTAATTTTTTAGAAAAATTTCCAGTTAAATATTTATCGGCATTAACATCAATGCCGTCTTCATATTATGTACCTGTACTAGCACTTTTTTTAATGGTCGAAACACTTTTCAAACTCAATCTTTGAGATAGCTTGAAGCATCTTTTTAGTATTGCTTCGAAGAAATTATCAAAGATTGATTGTGGCGGATGCTACAGATAAAGTGGAAAATGGATACAATAGAAAATTTTATGATATTTTTGTGGCCTGTACCATTTCAAATACAAAAAAATGACAGTCATGACCACCAAACTTGGGAAATTTGAAAATTTCTGTTAGTTTTAGAACACGTTTTGAATTGATCCTATCTTGCTTTGAACACAACTTCATTCACTTACATTCCTGCTTCTGCACATCCTATTCCGTTTGTTGCTACAACTCCTTTGGAAATTTGTCCTTTGTGGGAGAATGGATTGAAAAATTTTATGAAACAGGATACCTCCGTGCATAGCAAGAAAACTGGAACTATTAGTATTGATGTCGCTGATCGATCAAAGCTGAAATGTGAAAAACAGTTTTTGTATTTCATTCACATGCTACCGTATATTCAATAGACAAGGAAATAGATGATAGAAAATATTGCAATTGAATCATTGAATTTTTTGACGTTAACTGACTATGAAATGTTCCGTTTGACATAAAGAATGGATATGTGGAAAAAATGATGGAAATAAATTAAAAATAATAACAAAGCTCTTTTGACAATATTTAAAGGTTCATATGTCATCTGGTGTTTCTGAAAAACACTTCATTCTAGATAACCAAAAGTGGAATATATCTGGCATAGTATGACAAATACCTGACTTCTATTCTCTACAGGTCATCATCGAGCAAACCAGTTGCTCAAGTGAATACAGGGTTTGTCAACAGGAACTGCCAAACTTTGACAATTGATAACAGCGATCTTGTTGAAGCTGAACGTTAACGACCAAAGACGTGTGTCGCTGAATGGGCTCTGGAGCAGTCGGCAACTGACCCTAATTTTCAACAAACAATTATCTTCAGCGATGAGGCCCATTTCTTGATGAATGAGTATGTGAACGTCAAATATGGAATGATACCAATCCACGTGACATCCAATCCATCCCAAAAAAGTTACTGTTTGTTGTGGATTTTGGGCTGGCGGCGTCGTTGGTCAATATATCTTTGAGAGGGACGTTGGCCAGGCCTACACTGTCAGCGGCGAATACTCTAGGTCTTTAAATAAAACAAAGTGTATAGGAATTTCATCAGTTCGGACTTCCATTGTCTAATTTAATATAAATTGAATTGAAATCCCTGGAAGAATCTGAAAAAAATTAAAAAGATTACCCGAAAAATAACAATTTATTGAACAAAAAACTGAAATTACAAAGAAATAACATACAAGCAACAGAAAAAAATTGAAATATTATGAATATAAGCTGTAAATGAAAAAAAAAAATTTAAAATTAAATAATTTTCAGCTTGTATCAATAATATTTCAATTTTTTTGTATTTTTGGTTGTTGATTGTATGTTACTTCTCTGTAATTTCAGTATTCAGTTCAATAAATTTGTTTTTTTCAGTTAATCTTTAATTTTTTACAGATTCTTTCAGGGATTTCAAATCAATTTATATCAAATTAGACAATGAAAATGTCAAATTATTCATAACTGACTTGGTGATCACTTGGTGATCGAAACACGTGTCGAGGTGATAACGGTTTAGTGTTGGGAAAAAACTCCAGTAATATTCATTACTACACTAAAGCTTACAAACAGTGCACTACCAGTTCATAAAAGTGGCAAAAGCAAAATTGAGGGTCATAGTTACAATTGAAATGTTTAAAAAATGTTGATGTCGAACAGTGGCAATAAAGTTGATGAAAGTAGAAAAAAACACCCAACCTAAAATTCCTCAAGGGTGTAGCAATTTTTTTCTATGAGACCAGCTTTTAGTCACCGAGTCATCAAGCCTATTGTGAAATTTTGGTCCAAGAAGAAGCTATTTTGGTATACGGTGGTTTGGTACATATGGAGTATCAATAAGTTTTTAGAACAGGTCAGGTATTTATGCATGTAAGATTATGACTATTCTTGAACATGTATATGCATAATTCATAAATATAAACACCCTTCATAGTGAGTATTTCGATTTCTTTGAAAATGTTTCTGTAACATTGCCTCCATTCAATGTGACCATAGTTATGACCCAACAAAACCAGTTTACTTCATTGGTTTGACATAAACATACCAGAGCATAGCAATTTTTGCGGAGTTTACCGCAAAGAGTTTCGAAGTGAGGGATCCAGGTGAGCTTGATAGTGATGCCCTGGCAAACGTCGTTCTCAAGGCAATATGAACCTTTGACGCCGCTAGCCCAAATTTCACACCAAGCAGTCACTTTTTCTGAATGCATTGGACGCTCTTCGATTTTATGTGGATTGTTATCGCCCCAAATTCGACAATTTTGTCGGTTCATGTACCCATTTCTCTGAAAATGGGCCTAATCGCTGAAGATGATTTTTCGATAAAAATTAGGGTCAGTTGTCAACTGCATCAGAGCTCATTCAGCGAACACAAGTCATTGTCTATAGTCGTTTACCATAAGTTCCTGGGTTAGTTGAATTTTAAATCAGAAAAGGAATCGTATTTCGTGTAAAAATTTTTATTTGTAAATTGCCAAGCGCTTTCGGCTGTTACACCATCATCAGTGCGATACCTGCAAGTAAGTAATATTCAAAGATATTTATTTCAATTTTAGATTGAACTTTAAATTCATTTAAAATTGTAGAATTACTTACTCGTCGAGTATATACAAGAAGATCCTGCTGTCTTAAGGTACAACATCTTTAGTACAAACTACTCAGAGTGAATATTACTGGAGTTTTTTCCCAACACCAAATCGTTATTTCCAACACCTCAACACGTGTTACGATAACCAAGTCATCATCTTCAAAGAGGAAGAGTGAAACTTCAATCTTATTGATTTTATCTTTTGAGTTAACTGAATGTTTACTCAAATTATTTGAACTTTTGAAGAACATTTTAGCAACTTTTAATTTTTGCTGACTAGACTAGACTTTCTGGGAAATGTTTTCATTTTAAAAAAGGAATGAAATATATTTAGAAGGTTCTTCAATAATGGGATAAGTGAGATTTTGTTCCCTTTTTTCTTGACTTTTTGAATTGAATTTGTGATGATATTAGGGTTATAGCCATTGTTGTAAGCAATCTGTTTGAGGATATTTAGCCCAATAATATAATTTCTATGTGGAACATTAAGCAGTCTATGAGTAGCAATAGAAAGCTGCCATTTTATGTTGGCGAGGGTGATTAGAAAAATAAGGTATGACATGGTCAGTTTGTGTGGGCTTCCTGTAGATACTATATTCGAATCTATCTGATTTACTTATGGTCAAGTCTAAGAAATTTAATTTGTTGTCTGATTCAAGCTCAAGTGTTAAATTGATATTGGAGTGAATTGAGTTGATTTTGTTTGAAAGAGTGTTCGCTGTGTCAGAGTTGCCTTTTATGAAAACAAGACAATCATCTACATACCTGAACCAATGTAAGATTTCACTGTTATTTTCATTTATTATATGGCTAACTTCTAAGTGATTCATGAACAAATCTGCTAAAAATGGGGATAGGCAAGTACCATTGCTAAACCTTCAGGTTGCCTGTTGAATTTTTCGTTAAAGACAAAGTAATCTTGTGAGAGGCAAACATTGAGTAAAGTTAAAATTTGTGTTATGATGTCTTCATCATTATACGGATGCAGGTCCAAGTAACAACACAACATTGGCCAAGTTTTGGTTTGCGAAAGGCAGGTGAACTCTCCGTGGGATGATTATGGCGACTGTAAAATTGACAATGCACGCGGTACTTTGCTCGTACAGAACACCAGCAACGAGGAGAGTGATTTTTTAGATGCCGAGAACTGAAAACTGAAAATATTCCAGTTTACTACCAGAACATGAGAGGCCTCCGCACTAAGCATAAGGAATTTTTTACAGCATACTTTCTAATAACTGGGATGTGATATGTACATCAGAAACATGACTGAATGATAGTTTTTTTAAAAACGAACTGAGTGATTCACGCTACCTGGTATTTTGAAATGACAAAAACTACAGTATCGCCACTGGAAACCGCGGTGGAGGTGTCTTAGGCTGTACTAAAGCCAAATTAAATCCAGTAGTTATATCTAAGGGTATGAATACCGATTTTCAGTGGTTATCAGTCAAAATCTCTATAAAAGATCTAGACGTCACGATCTGTTGTGTGTACATAATATCGGGAGCGAATTCAATGGTATATGAACAGTTTTCTGAATCCCTGAAAAATTGAAACACATTGAATGCATTGAAAGTAATAAGTGATTCTAGTAATTCGACACAGGATAA
>WOGN01006013.1:0-12735 GCA_015342105.1 Leptinotarsa texana
AGGCAAAATATAAATTATAGTTCAATACCACCTCCACAAGCCACATAAACAACAGTTGTTTTGTTATTTATTTATATAGAGGAAGATAGGTTAGGTGCACAAAATGTCACATGTCACAGAATGTCTCGGAACTCGGAACATAAGTAAACAGAACAGCCTCTAAAATATGTCATCTTTGTTTGTCTCATACAGGTATCAGATTCATTATTTTTTATTAGCTATAACGAATTCCTGTAAATGTTGAATGCATTATTTCATTCCTCTTTTTTTAAGTATTTAAATACATTTTTGAAGAAAAAGGTTGAAATGATATGTTTAAAATGCGTTGTTTTAGAGCGCTTTTATGAAAACTACTTGATTTTCGTCAGGAGGAACATTCCCCATTGCAATTAAGTTCTTTAAGCAGTTGGATTAAGTAGTTTTTACAAAGGATGGATTCAAATTTCTACTCCAACTTACAAGCTGACATGGATGAGGATTAATACATGGATGACCCACCAATCTGATGAATTATACTACTAAGAGAGATATGTTGTTGTCCAGAGGATTTCTGGAAATTCACGTTTATTGAGTATTATTTTGTAAGAATTCAAATTTTTCTCACAACAGTCTATGCAATGAACAGGATTGAATCATAGTTGTTATTTTTAACAAATTTTACAATAAAACCTAAACTTTACGAGTTTTTGATGGTAAACTTAATTTTTTCTGTTTTCCCAAATTGCGTACCTACAGATTTGACACAAACATTTTCCCCTGGACCCGTCAAATAGGTTTGCACATCCATCAAATTTGGACGGTCGATAAAATTAGAACATCCCAATTGATCGAACCTGCACTAGTGTTCAACCAACGCATTGTCAATAATAGTTCGATTGAAGGAAAACAATAAATTTTTGTTCGAAATTGATTAACCTTTTGCCGTTTTCGAAAAACTTATTGGCATTTCAAAGCTTTATATTTTCTAAACGATTAGACCGATTTTCAAAAGCGAGGAAGCAATAAATGGGTAATCAAAAGTCCTTTTCGGCGAGGTGGGGTGACCAAAACTTGTCTTCTAAACAAAATTCTGAATGTCAAATATTGCTGTCTGCTATCCGAATAATTTACAATTGACCACGCTGTAAACGATGACAAATGAGATGAGATAGCTTTCCACTAAATAATGCATTCAGCATCCGTTCCGGAATATCGATCGACACTTCCTTTCGATAATTATTATTATTGGACATTGTATCACTCGATCACTTTCTTTTTCTTTTCTATAAAATATGTTCATTTTTAAGAGAAAGTAGATTGTCCTTAGTTAAAACCGAACATATGGCGAGACGTAATTTTACGTTCGAAATGAATATTAAAATGTTATTAGAATAAACAGTTTCATTCGATTTTATCTGGATTTAAAAATTTGTTCCGTTATTACTTTATCGATAATTTATGTAATGATACACATTATCATCTGTATATAAAGCGGTGTGGGAATGTAAAAAAATGTCGAACGAACCTCGTTCTCGCACAGCATATGCTTGTTTCAGTTTGAAAGAATCCATCACTAATCTAGTATGATGATAATATTTTGAAATGAGGTATTATTTTCAATACTCTTGTTTCAGAATTAGTACATATGTCCGTGAACAGGAGACCGAGCCAAACATTTGAATCGATCAGTTGAAACTAACCGTTACTATAAATTAATAATATTCCGATTCAGTGTCGAGTTGATACTGTTTGAATTAGTTTAAAAAATCTATTTTTCCGTTAACCAGCTGCCGCACCCCTACGAACGACAACCCCTCAGAAGTCAAAACTTGTGCGAGCTAAGGACTAACGAGGTCTTACCTTTTAACGTATGATTCCTAACACTGATACTGAAATATAAGTGATTGCTTGAATTGTAAAGACGTTATACAAATCACAGAAATATTTTTACACGCTTGATATTAGCTTCACCTGTATGTATGTATGTATGTTTGTTTGTCAGTTTGTTTGTAACTCTCAAACTTGGGATCTGTAATTCTTACAGAATTATCGACATTATTGCTTAATCTTTTCGCGGGCAGATGACGCTGTACGTAACCTCCTTGATATATCGACATTATTGCTTGATCTGCTCGCGGGCAGATGGCTTTGTACGTAATCTCTTTGAGATATCGTATGTTATTTCATTGTAATTTCAGTTTTTTTTCTAATGAAATTGTGTTTTCAGCTAATCCTTTTAATTTTTTACAGATTCTTTTAGGGATTTCAAATCAATTTATATCATATTAGACAAAGGAACTCCGAACTGATTATTCAACCTTGTCCTCCTCAAATATATTCGGAAACAGGTATGTGCTTTGCAGGGACACTCCCTGTTTGGTGAATTTTTAGATTGAGGTTGTTCATTTGCACTTATGTTGGATTTAATTCCTCCAGAGTTACTCTACTATGAAGCTAAAAATCCTTTGTGGTACAGATAACGACTGCTATTAAGATCTGTTGATCAAAAAGTTGGGTATCAATATAGCAATGTGGAAATAATTTCGAAGTGACCTTTTTGTTGCGATTTCGATCGCTCATATCCTTCATATTTGAATTTCGTAGATTGTTTCTCAAACTTGCTTGCTTGCCTTTAGTAGTGAGCAAGCGATATAGACTTCTTGTTATTTCATTGTATAAAATCCTGATAGCATCATACTTTTATATATAACTTACAAAGTTGTGATGTTTTTCAATGGAGCTATCAAAATTTTGTTTCTGATTTTTAGGGCGCTTTTCTGAATTTCTTCATTTCCTTTACTGTTTCCATTATTTACATTATTGGGATTGTATTTCGGATACCTACCCGGAGGAAGGTAGCCATGGATGAATTGAACCCTTTTTTTATTTCATCAATAACAGATGTTTTTTTAATGTATCTGCGAATTTTTTAGCCATTTCATAGATATCACTACGATCCATGGAATTATCAAACGGATATCAAACTGATGAATTCCACCAAATTTTTTTAAATTATAAAAGAAAGAGGAAGAGTCCTCTTGATGATGATCACATTTTTATTGAAACACGTGTCGAGGTGTTAAAATAACAGCTTGGAGTTGGGGAAAAACTCCAGTAATATTAAATAAACTGGGGTTGATTTATTCATTTAAAAGTGTTGACTCGAATTCACTTTCAAAAACAAGCACCTTCACCAATCCCAGAACGGCAAATTGAATTTATTCTACGCTAGAGGTATTACTGAGTTCACTTCCTTGAAAATATATTAATTAATTTCATAGTCAAAAATATTTTTCAAATGAATTACACCTTTATCCCAGGATCAAATTGAAATGGGTATATTTTTAGCCAAAACGTTTCTTTCCATTATTAAATTTTTAACCTTACTTGAATGATAACGTGATTTCTTTGCCACCTGGTATATCAGGCAATGTAGAAAATTAACGAAAATATATTGTTTCACACATTAGTTCCTGGAAAGTTAACTAGGATAATATTAAGGATTTTATTGACTATCACCAAAACAACTTGTAATACTTCATTGATATCTCAGTAACACTTTAGACTCCATAATTATTTCACTTCTACTTTCCTAGTCGCTTGTTTTCGTTTCACACCTCTTTCATCGATGGACAGGGCCGTATTTGCACCATCCCAATACATATGATGGAGTTTGCCGATACTTGATGAAAATACATAACTAATGTATTCAAAAAACACTTGTTCGCCATTGTATGGCGAAACACTTATTGCGTTTTTTGTAAAGTCGTTTAGTGAAAATCTCACAATAAAGGGTTTTTTTGAAGACGCCATCCCAATACTTCCTCTGAGTCATAATGATTGATTTGGATTTAAACTGTTTTTACTTGACTCTTGATCACATTTAATATTGTTTTCACCACGAAAAGAATAGCTCCATCTATTTTTTACATAATGCTTCTTTTAACTCTTGATGATTGAATAGGTATATTTCATCAACACACCCAATCAACCACTTCATGGATATGCAGGCAGTTATTATGTTACATCTTGAAATGGTCAAGATTGGCCTAACGATCTTGGCGTTGATAATAATATAATAAATACTCTACAAGTTGTTATTACATCCATAATTCAATACTATATGAAGAGTGATCAATTACTTTCGTATCATCGATCTAACATTCTGACTTCTTGTTATTATCGGCATAGAAAGCGCAGCAGGTATTGACGATCATAGTGGCAGTGGCAACATAACTTCTTATGTAGTATATAATGAAACATTTCCTATTCCTATAGTAGAATCAAAACTAGGTAACAATAATTTGAGTTTTCCTTAATTGTGGTTACCTAGTTCCACCCCACACACACACACACAATAGATCTGCAATGGTCGCAGTGTAGTGGCTGTTCAGCACAGATGCCCCATATAAATCTAATATAATCTACTTCCACCCCACGAACTGAACCCGATCTTCGACGAAGCTAAGTACAAAAATTACTTTGACTGTTTGTGCCTATGTTCTGACTCAACCATCCTCCGCGATTCGCGAGGGTTTATTGTAGGTCACATGTATGTGAGCTACAATTGCTGTGAATTCAGCTTCTTAACGGAGGTGATTACTTTATTTGGTGAGTGATCTTTCAGGTCAGCTGTCAAAGCTGCTCCGGTTTGTGGCTGTGTTACTTGGGCTTACCTTGTGAAGAATAATCCACTGCATGATTGATATACCATATTAGACATTTTCCACAAATGTGTATCTTGGGAGGAAGTAGGTCTCCTATGACGCATTTCTGAGAGACGATTGTCCATACCTGCAGGGAGATCTCCTGCACCAGCCAGGAAATGCTGTCCTGATCCTATCAAGTAATCGTACTTGAAGATCATCTTCTGGAATATCCGCTAAGGCATATCATCCTGAAGAGATATCAGTTGACTGGTCCATATTGAGATTGTCGGATGTTCAAGGTGCAAGGTTTCCAGCTTAATGACCGCAACAATGAACAGTTCAAGATGACACAAAATAAGCCATACACCTCTTTTCCGCCTCTGATTTGAGTGAATCCTCATTTGAGCGAAAGTTCAAGGTAAGCAGGTTTCATCACCGGATGCAGATTCTGTTTCTGCTGAATAATATGGATCAACCAGATATCCTAATCTTGAGTAGAAGATAAGTCTTCTTAGCTGCCCCATCTAGCTAGGTTTTTTCAGGATCGAAAGTTGAAGATCCTGGAAGAAACAATGTTACAAGGAAAACAGTTGCGGTGGTTTTGTCGACGTACATTTCCTCTGTAGACTGGAGGCTACTTTGGTTCTCAAAGGGTCCCACGAGTAACTAGGGAAATGAGGTCCATCACAGGATTAGACTTTCTGCGACGGGAGGTTCTCAAAGGTTTCGTTAGTAACTTTGAGTCAGAGTCATACATATCTTCGGCACCGATAACACACAAACCTTAGGATGGGGAATCATTTAGGAGGACTCTCACCTAAGTAAGTCACTCCCTGTCGAGTGGCTCCTCACCCAACAGAAATATTTACCCTTTCTTCCAGGGCAGTAGTTGGCGAGGTAACTGTCCTTTTATTACCCGTCATCAGAAACTGCGTCAATACTTCGTGGTATTAGCTAGGAGAGTAGTTGTTTTTTTGATAGGTGTAAGTCTATTAACCTACAATGTAGGTAATTTGAGGCCGGCCTGAACGAATTGTTCTTTTAGATGATTTGTGAAATTCTCTCCTTAAGTAATGGAATGGTTTGTTATGTAGGAATACAATTTAAATACCTGTGTGTCTGTTTCGCAATTGTTGAAAAAAAAAACAAGCGACTGTTGTAATGACATGTGGTCTGGTAATGAAACTTAACAGGTATAATAAAATTGTAAAGATCAGACATCTTTCACCTGAACGATGTAGACGTGACCTCGCATTGCTAGATGAATAAATCTCTCGAAATAAATGTTAGTTTCGAAAGACAACATGTATATTCTCACACACCCTGAAATAAACATTGATTGCCATGTTCTCGCATCGACTATTGCACCTCAACTCTGTTCTCAAATTCTAGAAATATTTTCCAGATCAGACAGGTTATCGGAATCTATTCTCTCTCCTTATTTGCCTAAAGCTACGAATGTTGAATTATATAGGGTGTCAACATTTTTAGTTGAAGGCCGAATAGATAAAAAAGAGAAAATAATGTACGCTCAAACATATATATTTCGAAAAAACAAACCACATGAACTACAGGCGCTGAGCGAACCAATCATACTCTTTCTGATTTGGCAAGATGTTTATTGATCGATACTAACTTACTGCAATAAATTTGGACTGAGAGTATGGATACATTATATAAAAAATCTAAACCAATCCAACTGCATCAAAATTATATTTTAGCCATAATGAAAACCAAGTAAGTACGTCCAAAGAAAAATACATACATTACGTTTTTCGAAAAATGTGTATAAAAATTTTGTAAACCAGTCCAACATTGATGGAAGACGATATCCCAGGCAATTCGTATACAGTTGATTCCATCTTAAGAGAAGTATGCGATTTTATGTATGAAAACAACATAATAATAGTAATAATAAATGGTCGTTATTTTTATCTTGGCGGAGTTTAGCTTACACTTTTATACCACTTATCCAACATACCGTAACACTCTTTTCAAGTGTCCCATCAGAGCCTACAAGGAAAGGTTATCACCTTTGAATATTGTCCTGAAGGACCATTCTTTATCAGTAATGGAATGTACGAAATCCTATTCACCGCTCTGTTAACCCTGCATCCGACGTGTGGACTTTTGTAACATTTGTAGACACGTGAGATGTGTTAAAATTATTATTTTTTTTTAAATTTAACATAGTTGTTATTAGAATTCTGTACTGTAATATCTCTTTTTGCAAAAAAATTATTTTCGATTTACCAAATCAAGCAATAAATTGTTATATTCCGTCTTTACCAAAGCAATGGGTTCTTTCAATGGAAAAAACTTAGATTCACTTGAGGAAGTCTTTGGCACAATATCAAATTGCTCGTTCAAACAGATAATGGAACATCATAAAATAGAAATTAAAAAAAATATTATCGAAAATCATAAAAAAAAAGTTACAGGTCATCAATATTTTCCATTTCTACGCAAGATTTACAGTACATTTCTGCATGGTCCAGACATATGAATTTATAGCATTTGTTACAAATGTACATTGTATTTCGATCACGGACACGATGGCAATCTTGACATCTTTCTTGACCATTTTGTTCAAGTCTTTTGGATGGAGATTCCACAGTTTCGCCTCTGATCTTCGAAATCTGTATAGTTACTAACGATGTTAACATTATCGCTCGGTTCATCACCATCAGATTCGCCAATTTCATCATCACCTCCTATTTCATCCCATTTCTCGCTCATAATCACCTATTTTTATGGAATAATCTAAAAAACTACTCGATTTAATTTTCTTTGAATGCGCACGATTTTGGAACGTATAGAGACACGTGGGGTCTCGTGCACCCCAGTCGATTTATAACAGTTCTGATTCAAACATACGTCAAACGACGACTGATTTGAGATGTAAATATGAGAGTGGAGGCTATATGTGGAAGCTAGAATAAATCTGACGCTGGGGCGACAATTTCGAAAAGTTATATGGAATTTTCTACGGCTGGGGTATGTCACACCCCACTTGTCGGACGCAGGGTTAAGGCGGTCTTCCACCAAACGGACAAAATGACAACAAAACATCAACTGTCTCGATTTCGACGAAACAAAAACTTGAGTTGTGATAATAAATATTTCGAAGATTGGCAGACGGAAAGATCAAAATGTTTCGGTGTTTTGTTTGTGTTTTTATTAAGAGAGTTCGCTATATGGTCGGCGACAACAACAAGCAACTATTCAATTCACTATTTTGTTTTGTTGTGTGACATTAATACTTTATTTATAAAGTGTCAATCGGTGATGGGTATAAATTTCGATTATATCAATTTTTCATTCATTCCTATGTCATCATTGATCAAATATGCCATAATTTTATCCGTTCCATAATCTACTGGTCTTCTTAACAATGATCTCATCCAGTATCTTGTATTTTGGCTTTCGCTTCTTCTGCTCAAAAGATTCGATTATAGGAAAACCACAGGCCATTGTAAAAACATCGTTTAGAAATGGCATGATAAAAACTGTTCCTGTATTGGAAAAGACAGGAAACATTTCACAACGAAACACACGAGTTACACTAGTTTTCGTCAGTTTGGTGCAATCCAAGTTTCGGGTTTGTTTTCGAAACAAAAACATGTTTCTTGTTTCTGTTTTTGAACGAAATTAGTCGCAAGACAGTCGTTTGGTGGAAATTCGTGTCTTTAGCAAACATATAAATATTCTAATTCAACTTGTACGGACAGAAGAGATGCCTCCATATTCGAAAATCAGTTCGATTTTGAAGCGATTTCTTTTTTGAGGGATAGTGTTGAATATAATTAATTTTTATGTTCAATTTGTTCATGAATCACTTCACTTCTTCATGTCACTATCGTTATTGATTGTAATGTGGAACTTGTTATCAATAATATGTCTTGCTGGTATATCGGAATCAGAATTTGTTGCTTTCAGCATTCCTCTGCCTACTGAATTCGAACTTGACAACGAACTAAAAAATTTTTACTCAAACGGTTCTTGAATAACGCTGTTTCAGTAAAAATATTACCAAATAAGCATTACCACATCTATTCAGAAGCAACTTATTAAAGTTCAAAGTCTACGCAAAAGCAATTCGGGACGTTCTTCCTACTGATAAGTCGGATAATCTAAATCGAAACAACAGAAAAAGTAGCTTTATTTTTGAATAAACGAGATTTTAAAATTGCAGATAGAACAGATAATATATTGGGAAAGTTAGTTAAAAATAATAAATTCAAGAAATCAGGAGTATATAAATTGAATTGTGAAACTTGTCCTAAAGTATATGTATATTGGGAAAACTGGCAGAACATTTAGGAATCGAATCCAGTACATCATATGAGCTATGTAAATGAGAAAACAAGTTCAACACATTCAAATCATCTTCCAGGAGAAAATTATGTCTTTAACGGATAACTTTTACATCTTCCAATATACGCAAAACTTTCTCACAGAAATAACCAGAAGTCATAGGATATGCACAATTACAAGCTAATTGCCGGGACATATGAATACCATATATATTCAAATGTTGCTATTTGCAATTCTGAACGGAAATTAATCGCCATCGTCTCAATATTGATTTGTTTATAATTTTCCTACACTTAATCACCAGAAGAGAGTCGATCTGCTCGAATCTTTTCAAGAGAGAAATGCTCCAGCATTTCTTTTCTACTGGTGGGGTATATGTTTCAAGTAGGCCGAGGCTTACCGTCTACTTTACTATTCGAATAAATGAATCGCAAGTATATCCGCGGATCGATGCACTTTCGTGAGTTCTTTGCGCGTTTTTGTCCGCAAACCGCGTAGTGATCCGTGCGTTTTTTCTGTTTTGTTGTGCCCTCGTTTTTATTGTTACTGATGGTCGTTTGGTTTGGTGGAATAGGTACAGAAAAGCCTAAGGAGGCCTAGAAACTTTTTCGTTTTTATTTACGGAGGCGATGGATAATTCGGGAATTATGGTTTCATTGTAGCGTTTTTGTGTTTAATTGGATTTTAGAGCGGTTGTTGAATGAAATAAATTTCTAAAAGTTTCGGTCGGTGAACCGGTGAATATTATAATGAGATTTCAGAAGGAAACTGTACCACTTTTATTTGTTTAATTTGAACTGTTCTGCTCCGGTTTGCGGTATTTTCGATGTTATTAGTTTAAAATTCTTTGGGATTGAATTATTATCATTCGTATTTCACTACAGGATTCGAGGATTAGAAAATATGTAGGCCATGGCCCTCAATATTACCGGATAAAACATTTTTTCGATTAAATTTCGTACATAGACGAATTCATCGTGTATGTATTGTCTACCAATTTAGGTTGTCCTATATTTTTTCCTTTCATGAACATTATAGTTATAAAAACATATTCGAAAAATTTTTAAGACGAACAAAATTGGAAAAAAAATTCATCTGCAACAGTTTCAATCATATAAGTCACATTGATCGAAGATGGGAAATATTCGTTGTTTTTTCCTGTACTGTTGAAACAATAGAAAAAGTATAACCCACTGTTGGTGGGTTATACTTTTTTAAGAAGAACAAAAGTTTGGAAAGTGCTGGAATAACACCTTTTCTCAGAGGGACCCCCAACGTTTTCATTTGAAGAGATAGATCCATGATTACTGCGGAAAATGTATTATGAATACGAAAAACTTTTAGAGAAATTCTGTTGTCTTTATGCACGGCATAATCGGTGCCCTACTTATTCGAAGAATTGATATATCGATTTGAGTCTCATAAATATTGTAAAATCAATCACTTTTCGGAAACTTATTGAAAATGTGTCGAATCGAAAATTCGCAATAATATTTTTTAGGCGCTATTTTTTCCCAATTTTGTTCCTATCAAAAATCAATATGCAAAATAGTGGGTTACAGTTTTTCTGGAGCTTCAGTAGGTCAAGAAATAACGACGAATATAAAGTAGTCTAATTTTCAATATAATCATAAACACACATTTGGGGAAAACAGATGGGCGAAGGACAACCCCCTTCATCGGTTCTTAGACTATTAGGTTCGAAGGAAAAGCATATCTTGATTTTTTAATTTATTTTCACCGTTGAATACTCATTTCCAAATTTTCAGTAAAGACACGCCCGAAGAAGCCATTGTATGTCGATACTCGTGTTGCATTTGTGTAAAATAGTTTAGTGAAAATCTCACAATAAAGTGTTTTTTGAATAAGTTCCAAATTTTCATTATTTGTTTTTCAAATTAACAAGTCAGCTGAATAATTGAAGTCAAACAAAATCAATAATTGTCATCACAGAAATATTAATTTCAAATTATTGTAAAAAGCTTTCAATTCCTTAAAGTTTAACAAGTGTTATTTCTAATTCAACGGTTTTGTCTTTGGTCTATGTAGAAGTTTTGAAAGAGTTCAGTTCGAAAATAAAAGTTTTAAAGAAAAATAGGAAGTAAAGAGATGTTGATGGCCTAGTTGTCAGCGTAGCCCCCATTTCTTTCTATATATTTCTCGGTTTTCAATTTTTTTTGTAAATTTTCAGGTAGTGATAAAGTGTGTCACACAATTGTCTCTGAGATAAAGTATCTAATCGAAACAATACTTGAATTTATAATTTTTTTTCTGTCTCTGAAAATAGCTCATTCTTCAGTTTTCTATATTCAGACTACGACTTACATTCCCAACTTAAACATAACTTTATGCAAAGTAAGCTCTCTTGTCTGCAAAAAAGATAAGATAACAATATATCGACTTCTGAAAATCGTATCATGTCTGTTAATGCTCGAAACAAATACAAAAGCAATAGCTAGCTGGCGATATAAGAAAAAAATTGAGTTCATAAACAATTCGCATCCCATACTGAAGTTTACTTTCTACTGTATAAGTCACTATTCTGTGACAGAAACATTTCGTCATCAATAAAACGTCTGGTTTGGTACTGAAGAAGAACCAGTTATCGTGCTTGGAAAATGCTCCTATGAATTTGTACTAATACTTTGTAGGTTTTTTGACCTATGTTACATGAAATAGGGTGTCTAGTTGGATACCAATATGCCAAAGTACAATACTGAAATAACAGTTTCTCGGAAACTTGAAACAAACATTAAATAGTTATAGTTCCGTCGCGGAGTAAATATTGGTGACTTGCTTTTTTTCTAGAGAGGTGTTCAACCGACTTAGCCCGCTTGATTCCATCGAGAGAAGTACATCGCAAACTACAGCTACTCATTTCGTGAAGGTCAAACTCAGTACACTGATTACACTTCTCAAGAACTCTTTCTTGGAGCAGGTCGTCGTTGAGGAATAATAAACTTCCCGAGATGATTTATTCCGAGGTTTATCCTAATGAATATAATATATAGTTATTTAAATTCAACTTGAATCAACATTCTTTCACAGACACCACTAATTGCTAAAAAATATGAAAGTATCAGGCATTATCGTTTCCATTAGAAACGATAAGTTACAAATTACACAAAGTGATAAAATTGATTAACAAAGTTGAACCATTACTTTGAGTCTAGCCAACACAAAACAATTGCCAAAAAACATTTGGGTGAATCTTTCCGTGAGCAGCATTATACAAGTGATTCGTACCTCAACGTTTTATAAATATATTCAATTATTCAGTGACTACTTATCATGATATGCCCTATATGGGAAATCAAGCACGACCTTACACAAATACTCACTTCAGTTCCGTTTTACAGAAGCTACCATCTTGGCCGTTATTTGATTATTTAGTGATGTTGGGGATATAGAAATTAATGATACGATTTGTATTTCTTTTCATATGAATTAAGAAAACCTGGTACACTCGTTATCTTTATTTTATATTTGAAATTTGTATTTCTCAGCTATACCGTTTGCATCGTTTGTTTTCAATAATCCGTTAATCCGTTTTCCCGTATGACCAACCTCCAGAAGTCTTTCGGAGATTTGTGCGAATCCAAAGTATAACCGTGCAGACTTTATTTCATCAGTTCGGACTTCCATTGTCTAATCTAATATAAAATGATTTGAAAACCTTGAAAAAACAATTACAAAATTAATGAGATTAACCGAAAATAACAATTTTATTAAACAAAAACAAAAAATTAACATACAAGCTACAACCGGGTTATCACCCGAAGACGATTGT
>WOGN01006014.1:0-12733 GCA_015342105.1 Leptinotarsa texana
TGCTTGTTTCTTTTCTAAATATATCGTATTCTAACCCTCCATCTTTGCTCCTCATTACCAAAACGTCAATAAATGGTAGTTGTCCCTTATTTTCTAATTCATACGTGAATTTTATTGATGGGCATCTATTATTTAAAATGGAAACAAAGTCCTCGATATTCGATTTTTTGGTATAGAATACCGCGAAAATATCATCCACATACTTTGACTTTTCTTTATTTTCCATTTCGAATCTGCTCATGAACAGGTCTGCCAGGTAGGGGGATAAGGGATTTCCCATCGCCGTTCCTTTCCTGTTGTTTATAAAAGCAACCTTCTACCTGGAAACGATTTTATTTCATACACAAATTGGTAAGAGAAACGAATTCTTCGATTTCGTTGTTATTGAAATTATTTTTCTCTAGTAATTCCCTGAGGTATTGAAAGGTCTGTGGAATTGGGACGCTAGGAAATAAGGAACTAATATCAAAAGAAACCAAAATCTCACCTTCTTGCAGAACCACGTTTTTTGTATGTTGTATGAACTCTAAAGAGTTTTTTATACTAAAACCAGGTTTCGCAATAGACAAGGTTTCAAATTCCTTAGTGAGCCACTTCTCTATTTGGTAGGTAGGAGCTCCAATAGCTGATACGATGGAGCGCATTGATTTTTCCGGTTTATGGATTTTTGGGAGGCAATATAGTTTCGACACCGTTGGGTTGGAAACTTGTAACTTCCGTAAGTATGTTGTCGCATTTCTTTAGGACGACTTTTACTTCTGCAATCATCTTTGGTAATGGGTTTCTGAACAATTT
Source organism: Leptinotarsa texana (assembly GCA_015342105.1). Lineage (NCBI taxonomy): Eukaryota > Metazoa > Arthropoda > Insecta > Coleoptera > Chrysomelidae > Leptinotarsa > Leptinotarsa texana. Next base: position 796 of record WOGN01006014.1, read on the forward strand.
CGCATACGGTTCGTTGGTAAGGAGAGTATTGTGGTAATGAGAGTGTAGTGTCAAATGTAGGTACAAATGTGGTACAAATGTGTGTACCAAATATATCAATCGAAACCAAACTTGAGATGTAGATTCCTATTTACATTGAAACATACTCTCTGTACAAATACATCCGAATCTTATTCACTGGTATTTCTTTTTCGCATTGCTCAACATCGCTATTGGAATCACTGCACATGAAAAAGTATGCGTTGTTATCACACTCGTTATTACTATTAGTATTTGTCCAAGGACGCCACATTTCAAACAAATAACAACAATTTTAAGTAATTATAACTGCACCAATACCGAATTTCAACACTCATATCGCGATCAGTTCCTGAACTGAACAATGACAACACGATTCTTATAACCATCCTCGCATTCAATTCGTCACCGTACTATGACTTCAAATTTAATTTTATGACTCTTCAGCCAATCATAAAATTCGGTTAGTAAAAATCATCCAATACGGATCGTTAAGTCTACGGTCCACGTGGACTAGTTGGCAGCGGCTTTATTTCTCTGTATTGGGTTTTTAGCCTTTGAAATCGCCGACAGCTTAAACTATGCACAAACAAACAAACAAAATGAAATCGTTTAATTAAAAACAATAGCTTAGGTCTAGCGCATTCAATGAGCCTTTTTCCTGAGAACAGTATAGCGAACGTGTCACGAGAGGCAGCACTAGTAGTAGGGACAAACATAAACTATTCATATGTAATTCATATGTTATTTACGTAATATTAATTTATTATTTAAAAATATAAATCTGATAAAAAATATTTTGTGCTAGTATAATGTCAACAGAACATTCTGTTTGCGAATTTTACGTCGGTTGATCGATATCCGGAAGAAAAAGTGTTTTTTATACCATTCATATGACCTCATATTAATGAGGTTAGATGTAAGGAATGGATACATGCTTCGAAGAGAGTGGATTTAACAGTGCAAAATATAAGTAAATATTCATATGTATGCTCTAAACATGAAATGAATAGTAAATTTTTCATAGTTAATTACCATTGATTAGAATCCGTTTAAAAAAATCTGTTTTTCCGTTAATTAGCTGCCGCCCCCATACGAACGACAACTCTCAGAAGTTGAGAAACTTGTGCGAGCTAAGGACTAACGAGGTCTTACCTTTTAACGTGTGATTCCTAACACGGTAATGAATGAACTGATTAACGGAAAAACAGTTTTTTTTTAAACAGATACAACCTCAACTGTTTATTAAATTATATTCATTTATTATATTTAATTAAATTTATATCATTACCATCTATATTTGATTCATATTTCACTCGGAAATAAATCTGAAATTCATAATTATTTTAAATTTCTTGTATTACAGTTTGTATCTATCGCTACTCTTTTACTAGAGTCTGTATACTTACCTGTCTATTAATTCACTTTTTGTTTTGAATTACAGCATGCAAGCCAACGTTTTAATGTTACAATATCGTTATCCTTTACAGTTGCAAATTTTAGTTTTGCTCCAGGGACAATCCGTGTTAGGAATCACAGGTTAAAAGGTAAGACCTCGTTAGTCCTTAGCTCGCACAAGTTTTTCAACTTCTGAGAGTTGTCGGTCGTATGGGGGCGGCAGCTGATTAACGGAAAAACAGATTTTAAACAGATTTTTTTTAAACAGACATTTTCTTCTGTTGAAAACATTATTTTTTAATTGTACTTTACCATATGTTTATAATACGGATTAGGCAGTGTTTGTCCTTACCGAACTACTAGTGCTGCTAGTTAGTGATTTTTCGTACTTCAGGAAAAAGGTTCATTCTATCAAGAAAGTCAGAGATGGCGGTGAATAAGGTTTCTGTTTGAGAAGAAATCTGAAGAAACATCGGAAATAGGCCAATTACTGTTGTCAGTTCAAATGGAGTTTTAATTCAATTCATTATGATAGTTCCTTATTGGATTTGAATTTCATATCATAAACCATTATCCTCGACAAACTCGGAGATCCACTGTAATATTCATTCCTTATTTTATCAATCTGTTTCATTAGGAAAGTCCACTTGATTCGATCATAAAAGCACGCTTTCAGTACATATTATTACCCAACGTACATACACTATTTAATTTGTTAAATGGAAATAAAGCAGACTAGACATTTATTTGTCGTAAAAAGGAGCAGATATGATCTTTTGGTCTATGATGTGGGTTCTAACACGTCTGCTGAATGTACATTTTTGTTTACTCTGGTCAAATAAGTGTGTTTAGCGTGGGGTTTTATTGAAATCATTCTGGGTTGATGTATTCGCTATTTATTTAGCAGGTACACGGTGTATTGCAACATTTTAGAGAGAAATACAGTGCAGTGGCACCGTGAAGTAAGTTAGAGGGGAAAATGGATATTTTTTTCAATAACGGGTTTTTAAATATTGGAATAAACCTTTCCTTCTCTAACATTAAAGTCACTTGAAAAAAAGAAAGCCTCAAATCCATATCTTCTTTGGATCTTTCTTTCTCTCCTTCTTCTTTTTCCACAACATTTTAGAAAAAATATTCCCTGAAAATACCGAATCATGAATATGTTTTTTAAAACATTCAAAAGGATTTCCATAAATGCATCAGTAGTATGTATAATGGGTTCAAGATGTTTATTGATTATAATTATTTTTATATTGAATTGAAGTTAATACAATAGAATAGTAGGGGCTATAGGCTTATGCCTCTTCACGGACTGGGTTACTTCACAACAATGGTTATTTAAGAAACACTTCATTGTGAGATTTTCACTGAACAGTGTAACAAAAATGCAACACGTGTTTCGCTATACAAAAGCAACACGTGTTGTGTTTTTGTGAAACTGTTATGGATTTTCATCAAATGTCGGCCGATTGCATCACATATAATGTTTATCTTAATATAGGTTAGTATATCTAAGGGTTAGTGGTTAGTTTCAACAGATTTATGAAATTACAATGTAACTAATTCTAGGATAGTAGGGCTAGTGAGTTTTCTCCTGGTCCTTGCCGTTGCGGTTCTTGTTCTTTGAGTGGATAGTCCGGAGGATGGTCCGGGTATAGTAGAAGTAAACGACATTGTGCACATTTGAAGTTGGCGGCACTTTCAAAGGCCAAAAAAATCAATACATAGAAATGAACCGGCAGCGATCTAGTCAACGTGGACTCTAGACTTGGCGGTTCGTATTGGATAATTTTTACTAACCCAGTTTTGTGATTGGCTGTTACGGTCATGTTACGGTGACGAATAGAAATCGGGGAATACGGGGAAGGTTATTGCCGTCGTGTTCAGTTCAGGAACTGAGTGTTGAAATTCGATATTGGTGCAGTTATAATTACTTACAATTTTTGTTATCTGTTTAAAATGTGGCATCCTTGGACAAGTACTAATAATAATAACGAATGATAACAATGCAGACTTTTTCCAGTATAGTGATTCCAATAGCGATGATGAACAATGCGTAAAAGAGATACCTGTGAATAAGATTCGGATGCATTTGAATATTGAAACACAGAGAATATGTTTCAATGTATATAAGAATCTATATCTCAAGGCAAACAAACTATTACAAGCAACATCAGATCTGACCGAAATTCCTTTCTCAACTGTACGTAAAATAGTTAAAAACAAACCGTAAGAATACAAGACGCGATGTGATGCAGGATTACCAAAAACATTAGATGTTCATCTAATAAGATTTATACCACAGCATGTTGATCAAAAAAATATCAGGATAATTTTCTTCAAAAAGTGTGAGAAAGATTTTCAGTATGGAACAGCTAAATAGTATTTGAATAAAGCCCTATTATCGTCGATACTTTCTACAAATTGTTGGGGCCGGCAACATTTATAAAAAACGTAAATGAAAATGGAGATCGAGGGCGAGAAATAATCCAATTAAGTAACTTAGGCCGATTATAAAAAGTTCATCGAATGGATTTAGCTTGCCGATTGAAAATATTTGTATTCATGATAATAACTACAAATTTTTACAATATACGTTTCACTACAACAGTAGTTTCTTGATAGTTAGATTGGTACAAAACAGATTTCTACCAAGTAACTTACAGATCCTTACAACTTACAGATAAAAAATGATTTGCAAAATTATGGATATTACGAACTTCATAGACGTTACAGAAATAATCTCAATATCATTATAAGTTATTTCATATTCAGAATGATGTAGTTTCACAATACAAAACTGTATAGTAGATGAAATATGTAACTAGCAGTTGAACATTGAAGATGAAATCATAGTAAATCTTTCAACGACTATAAAATCAGGTTGAGTTGAAAGTTGTCAGAAAAACATAATCATTATACCAATTCCATCGCACCAAAATAGAACAAGTACAGTTTTGTTTAACGACAAAAAACTCAGATTATTAACAAATTCCACAGCCAGTAGGTAGATGTGTCAAATCGTTTTTCTGAGTTTGTTAGTTGTAGTCTGTGGGTGTTTATGCCTATGTTCATGTCTGAGACATTTGATTCATTGCTCTGGTTGTTGTTACAGTTGCGAAGATGAGATTCTGCATTTGCTATACTATATCCTTTTGGAAATCATTGGAAGAAATGGGAATAACTTGAACTGAATATATTCTGAAGTTTTCTTCTAAACAGGTATCAAAGTAATAAAAGTTATCGCATAAGTGATTTAGAACTGAAGGAAGTGTGGAACTTTGATATGAGTAATTTTTCTTCATTCCTACTTATTTTATATTGAGAGAGAATGTTTTTTGTCATGATGCAGGTAAGTTAACCCTGTATTCACATGATTTTATCAGTCTGCCTAGTGCTGCAAATGTTCTGTCACGAGAATGCAATTGGGAAATGACAAAAATATTAAACAAGTGTGTGACAAATTATATATATATCAATACACATCATTGAGATGTAGGTAACTTTAATATTTTGAAATATAAGATAGATGGATGTAGTTACTATGTGGTAGGAGACCATTATGGAAAATGACAAATACAACTGTCTGGTTCATTGTTGACAATAATTGAATATTATATTTCGAAACTATCATTTGATTCTTCAAAACCCCGATGGATTCGTAATAGTTCGAACAAATCATCTTACATGGTTTCATGTCGTGCCTTTAGACTTCCCCTGTATGCACTCATAAAATCATTTTGAAGGTGTCTGAGCGTGAACTATTTAAGTAGGTGACAGTTTTAGCATTCCTCTTTTCGAAGTACCACATTGTAACGTAAGAATGATTTTATTCTTTGTTCGGGTAACAAGAGAAAATCGACAAGTGCAGGTATTCGATTGTTAAAATGTTGCTTTAGGTTGCATGCAAGAATTCCTGTAAAAACACTCTTGGCTGATTCACAATGATCTCCAAACAATTTCAAAACGTTTTGTGAACCGCTCGACATGTTATTTCTGACATAAAAAAATGTTTACGGTGAATGCGAAGAAAAGAAATATATTAAGTTTGGGTGATGTACAAATAATTTTCTGAAAAGATATTTCAAAACGTAATCAAGGAATGTATTGGAGAAATCCACAGAACATTTATTATGAGCTCCAGTTGAATGAATCCACTACAGCGATTTCTCAAAATTATTTCTGAAAGTAATTACAGTGGTCGTTTTTTGTTACAAAGCTACAATTTTAAAATGAAAATACTTGGAAAATAAGGTTTCATAAACCAGTATTAGCTCAAAAGGAATTTGGTTTTTTCTACGTTTCCTAATAGAAAAAAGTAATAAATGCTCATTATAATTTATAATTGGAAAACGCTAACAGAATGCTCAAACATTTTGCGAGTTCGCTTTGATTCACTACAGCTGTTATAGGCGGTTTTATAGTACTTTACCAGGTCCACCCTATGTTTGTATCTCAAACGAGTCGTAAACAAAAGATGTGAGCTTTAGGGTCGATTTATTACCTGTAGTAGCGTGCGTTTGGGTATTTTATAAAAACTACTAACATTTCATTTCAAAATGTTTACATAATAATAGGATAGGCATGCTTATTCAAGATAATATGAAGTATGGACAAAAATTATGTAATTATCACCAAATATATCACAAGAATATTTGTCGAATGTTATGAATGAAGGTTCTACCATTTCTTCAACTAAATGATCTAATTTCCACATGTTATCCTCCTATTTTATAATTTTTTTTAAAAGAAGCGGATGCAGATCAATGATATTTCGTTACTGTGCCATCTTGTCGACAACAGTTTGTTTAGTCATGATTTTATCAAATTGTTTGTTTTTTGTCGAAGCCACCCGATGATGATATCCGCTTTTCTCTGTGCATTGGTGGTATTCTATTAACTTTTCTGGAATGATAACTTGCATTATCCTTAATAAACAAAGAGTTAGGTGGAATAAAGTCTTACATTTGCTCAAAATATTTTTCAAACACATCGTCTTTCATTTTTTTATGATAATCAACAGAACCATCAAAACTTCCAATCAGTATGATGATCAGTCACTTTTCTTTTCCGGAAGGCGACTAAAATCCGATAGACCTTCCAAAATACTTGATGTGAAGTTGTAATGTTTTTGTCTTTCCACATTTTTCCAACGATCCCTTTGTCGAGCCAAAATTTGTCCAGATAATAAATCTCTCTATCATCAAGTAGAAACTCTCGTATCTGACTTAGGTAATGTCTCCTCCAGCAATTTTTGCAGTTTTCATCAACGGGCACAGTTTTTCCTACTAGATTTGGGTTTGACGATATCACAGATTTATTTTTTCATGATTCTGAAACTTCCGTCATTGATCGTATTGGATGTGACCATTAATATCATCTTCGCTATCGTCTCAAGGTTAACAGAAACCTTTGTTTTCGATGTCAGAATCGAAAAGAGCGAAAATATATATTCAAATATGTATGTTGGTCTAGGGTTAACGAAACCTCCAGGGTCAAAATACAAATTTAAATACGTTTTCGTAACCTTAGAGGCGGAGAAATTTCGTTTTAAAAAGTACCCTGAAGAAAAGCTCCCTTCAAAAAACACGTTTTTATTATATAATATTATCCAAAGAAAAAAATCTTGTTGACAGAGTTAGTGAATGAATATAAAAGAATACATAAATATCCTATGAATATAAAAATATAGATAAAATATAATGTAAACTAAAGTATCAAAACACTGAATAAAAAACTACAAACAATGGTTGAAACATACGTACACCTAAAACATGCTAAGTTAAAAATGATCGGTATAGAACTCAGTCAAACTGTAATAGGGTCTACTACTTAAAATTCCTTCAATAATTTTTCTGTACTGATTGGTATCAATATTTATCTCTTTGGTGTAACTCGGCAGATGGTTATACATCTTCACACCATTATAAAATAAGGAGTCCTTGACCGGAGAGTTGCAAGGGATAGGTAATTTTAAATTTTTTTGCACGCTCTGACGAGTTGTATAGTGATGGGTGGTAACCTCAAATTTCACAAGATGTTTCTTAATTAAACACACTGTCTCCAGAATAAAAAGAGCTACAACCGTAAAGAATGCTTTATCTATAAACAGTTGCCGCATGAGTCACGAGGTTTAGCTTTGCACAAGTATCGTATAGCTCTCTTCTGTAATACAAATACAGACTTCAGCAAATTAAGGCTACACACACCCCAAAAAGGTATACCGTACCTACAAAAGCGTCATAAGCTGTTTTCGCAGTTAAAAGTCACAGTTCTCTAGCAATTACTCTCACTGCATAACAGCAGGTGGAAATTTTACTTTTCATTTTTCAGATGTGAGCGTCATATTTGTCTACCGTCTATATACAGTCCCAGAAATTAAGTACACTCTCTGTTCTCAATGATACCGCTCGCTGCATAGAAATTCTGAAGTGAACATTTGAAAGTCATAATATTTGTTTTAGAAATATTAAGGTATAATAGATTGGAATCACACCAAGACTTGATTTTTTGTATATCATGAACTATTGTTTCATTGAGTACATCTATACCTTTACTATGCCACAATATAGTGGTGTCGTCAGCGAAAATCGTTAGTATACAATAGGAATAATATGGAACCAAGAACCGATCCCAGTGGTACACCAGTATTTATTTCAATACTGTTTGGACATTTAATCATTTTCACAGTCTGACCGCGACCATTGGGATACGACTCAAATCACCGTAGTGTTATTCCTTTACATCCATAGATATTGATATTTCAGCTATCCATCTTCATTTCATTTGTTCTTTCGAATTATATCAGAATCATTAATCATTTGCTTCGTAAATATCATATGGAAGTCCGAACTAGTAAAATTCACAACGGTTAATTCTTCTGTGACACTGGCAAAGTGAAGTTAAATGCTTTCTATTTTATCTTAGTATAAAGAAGTTACTTGGGAAAATGAAAAATATATTTTTTCACTTGCAAATAAAAATGAACCGTATAGTATTTGACATTTTTTTTCTGTTTCAAAAGGTATATTTCAACGTTGACATTTGAAAAATTCTACTTTCGATTGAAATTTTTAGGAGAAATGAGGTGAAATATTACATTAAAAAAGTATTAAAGAGTACCAGAATTGGTTGAAACTTTCAATTCTTGAATTTTCATTCAAGAACTGAGAACTTCATGAGTTCTACGCCGTCATTTTGAAAATAATTTTTTTGAACGTTTGAAAAGATTTTTTTTCAATTCCATAAAATGGAATGAAAATATACAGGGTACTATTTGAAATTCATGACATGGGTGCCTTTCAAGTTGAATCAAAATAGGTTTTCGATTGGTTTTTTTTATCAGAGATATACCTTGGTCAAGATTTTAAATTAATTACCTTAGAAACAACTGAATAACGTGATTGATGTTCTGAAAAGGTGGGTAATCAATTATCAATCGAAATATCATAGGAGAAATTTATAATTGAATTGTAGCAAAATATGACAGTAGTGGAGAGTTAACATGTATTTGATGATACTACCTCAAACTAGTTTGAAAGAATAGAATATTCAGTACTGTCTATAAGACGAATAGACAAGAATTTCAAGGATGTTTTTGTTTAGCTACAGAATATTTTTTTTTCATTCATTAATTAAACTTATATTTATAAATGACAATTTGTATAGGTATGAGGAAAAAGTTAATTTCTAATCAAAATTGTTTCCAAAGTCTTTCATATCATTACTAGTCTAATCGCATTGAAATTAATTTCGTAAAAAAATTGTTTGATACTGTCCTTTGCAGGGAAAAACAGGACAACTTCTTAATCAATGATAAAAATTATATCAATTCAATGGAAACATCACTCAAATAAATAAGTTCGTTTTCTGAGTTCAAGCAGTTTGCATATTCTTTTATCATTTTTCTAGCAATCTTGAACCATGTTAGTTAGAAGTAACAGCAAAAAAGTCCTAATTCGAACCCTGCGGTACCCCGGAGCTTTGGATATCTGTTTAAAATCTGTTTTTCCGTTAATCAGCTTTATAAGGAAGATTTGAATATTTCACATCCAGTATGTTATTTGCCCTCGATACATTAATTTGTTGACTTAAAAAAAACAAAGTCTGTTGATCCTAAGAAAAATAAAAAACAATTCAATAATTTTTTTTCATATCTGTATAAAGATCATCAACCTACAACTTTGCATCCAAAGCTTCGAAGATACATTGAGAAAGAAGCAAAATTAGTAACACATAGCAAATTTATCCCATACCTTTAAGATCTTCAGTAGAGTCAGTTGCTAGGCTACCTTAGAAGAGGTTGATCAAGAAAAAATTCTCTGACTGGTTGGAAAATAGTGAAATTGGGTCAAAATTAGAGTCAAAACAGTCAAGCAAGATGATTTATTTCGACTTGGAAACAAAAACGTTCGGCAATTGCAAACTTCATGGAATATTTCTTGCTTACATGCATTGACATTGATATGAAAAAACAACTGAAAAATCCAGTATCAATTATTTGATATACTAGTTTGAGGTTAGTAATTTATTTTGGAAGTGTATATTACGCTATACAGTCGACAGACATCTGAGTGAATTCAATCTTTATATTTAGTTTATGATGCATATGGAATTTTCCAATTTCTATATTGGAGGTTAGGTTCTGTTAAGTAGATGCCAATAATATAATAATATCTCGAAAGACATTTTGAACTTTTTTTTTTAATTTCAAAAACTACACCTCCTCCATATACTTTGTTTGTGGAGTCTGTGGATATCAAATCGGGAGGTGTAGTTTTTGAAATAACTATGGATCTTCATCAAGTAACGGCCGAATCAATCTTATTCATCATTGAATGAAAAATGTGGGAACTGCCTTCCTTTGGAAGTTTTTCTTCTCCCCTAAAATATTCCTCTTTCAATTCCCTATTCATAAATTCGAATATTATCCTCGGTGGCGCCTGTAACATATCCCAGGTATGTAACTGAAGCTTACTTTCAACTACTCTTTCTAAACTCCTGCATTTCCTCTCTTCCAACAGGAATCTTCGAACCTTACAGAAACCAGCCAAGATTCAAAAGAAACATCGACCCTTTCTAATTTAGGATACACTCGCTTGGGACCAGTAAAATCATTTGAACCCATCCAGCCATTCGCTCCATCACTACCATTCGAGTTTCCCGAATCGGTTGGATTGGTCAAGCAGGCTCAAAATACCCTCAAGGAGCAGAAAGACTCTCGAGAGGTGAACAGCAAAACCAATGAGGAGAGATCAGATTTTGATCCGATGAAAAATATACCTGTACCGAAGATCCAACCTCCTCCACCTCCTCCAGAAGAAGAACCAGTACCTGCTCCAGAAAGTTCTTTCCGGGCCGTTCAAGAGTTTTCAGTTCGTTCGGAACCGCCTTGTGAGAAGAAGTTCGTGGCCCCTGTTCATCATAAAATGATTGAACCTCGCATTCTTCCCCCAGAAGACCGCATCATCCAACCATTTCCTACTCATGTCACAGAGCCACCTCCTCCCAGCTCCGTATCCAAGTCAGCATCCCAAACCTTTTTTGCAAATTTAGGTTACGAACCAGTTCAAGCTTTGGCTCCATTGGATATGAATTCTTTGTATACTTCATTTCAAAATCAGCAAAATGGCGTCTCAGAAATCAAGGAAGAAAATATCAAGAACTCCCTGAAAGAAATTATTTCGGATTTGGACAATTTTGCTGAAAGAAATGAGGAGCTGAAGAGTTCTCTGGAGGGAAATAAGGAGAATGTTTCTCATATGAGCCGAAATGGGATGTATCTAGGAAAAGAGCAGGTGAGTTAATTTGTTTCAGTTATATTTGTCTGTTTTTGTTTAAAAATAGTAGTTTAGTGTTGGGATAGAACTCTAGCCATATTCATTACCACACCAAAGGTTCCAGACAGTGCATCAGTGCATCAGTCTAATAATCATCTTGACAGAGTAGTCTAGATAGATTCTGTGGAATTCAAAGTGAAAATATCGATATTTTATTTGTTTTTCTTTCTCTTTTTTGGAAGATATTCGTCTCACCAGGAGCTAGAAACTCCACAATAAATATCGTCTTGCTCTGATGGTAGAAAAAAACTGGCTTATTAGCCTGTAGAGCTCGATGGTGAGGAACAAATCGTTCAGATACATTCGTCACTGCTGGTTTCCCACAACGGATTCAATATTCCCCGGATCGTAGGGCAACACCGGTGTCTCGTCAATACCATTGAAGTGCCGTAGGTGGTACACTTAGGACCGTGTAATGTCGTTGGATATATGCTTACACAGCATAGAATAGAAAGGATGACTGTAGACCCACAGCACTTGGGCCACATGTGACCCTCCTAGGTCATCGTCCATCCTGTCCTTTCCAGGAAGGTGGACAGGTCGCTGGGAGACATCTCCTTTATATCGGCAGGTGTAGGCCAAAACTCGCCGAACACACACTCTCTTATTGACGATAACTCCGGACACTCGCATAGGACATGCCTGACAGTCTCATCTTCCTGTTCACACATCCTGCATAG
>WOGN01006015.1:0-12733 GCA_015342105.1 Leptinotarsa texana
GAAAGCGAGCTGTTAACATGTTGTGCAGATAAACGTGTGTAAATAAATTAGTTACGTAAATATTGTAGAAAATAAATTAGTTTAAGACAGTCAGTGCTTTAATTCGTTACAATATGAATTTTACAGGTTCGGACACTGTCTACAAACATATTAACAAATTTTAAATCTAAGAGAAAGAAAAATTGAAACAAAGAATGAAATTGAAAATATGAAAATACTATTACCGAAATATTTGAATGAAGGAATGAATACAGAAAAAAGTATTGTGATTTGAAATGAAAGTGAATTAAAGACTAGGTTAAACAATAAGTGAAATTTCTCTAATATGCAGACAATAAAAATAAGAATGAAGATTAATAACGAAAAAATGCGAAAAAAATTAAAAATCAAAAAAGATTTAAAACCAAACTACTTCACATTCAAATTGCAATACATACAGTAATCTTTTAGTAATAGCTACAATTTCAAATTTGTTAACAGATTATGAGGCATTGTAAGTTCGCATATCTAACAACAGAAATATTAACCACATTCAAAGAAACTATCAGTTATTGACACAAGATCATGATTATGCAGGTATCTTTCAGCACACAAATACTGTTATATGTAAACTAACTAGGTTTTAGTTACTGGATATAAAGAGCACACGTTGGCATAAATGACTTTTCATAATTTCAAAGTCTAATTTATGCTTCAACTAACATATTTCATTAATGATTTCTTCAAAAAGTCATAAAATAGAAAAAATATGAATTTGAATTTCAAAAAATTGGGCAAAATTAAAATGATAATTTTAACCAAAAAATTGGGCAATTTTGCATTACTTTGTTCAAACATCTTGTACTCAAACTAACAAATTGCAATTTTATATCATATGTTTTCCCTTTCATCTGACTATTATATGCTGCAGTTCTATACTAAAATGTTTCAAGCAAAGATCTGTGTTTTATTACAAATCAAGAAAATGATTTTAATGTGGCTGCCAATTCACATCCATTACAAAAAATAAATCACTGATAAGGAACGCTTTCAAAGCAAGTGAAACTGAATGTGAGTTAGTCATTAAAAAGGACTTTGGTACTCATTTAAGAAGGATCTGATATATCACCTGACCAAATCTATTGAACCTAAAATTACATTTATCAAAATAAGTATGTTGATTAACATTTTCATCAAACGGATGATAAGGAATATAATAAAATCAAGATAACCCAAATTTACAAAAATGAACATTGCTGTTCATTTTTTGAGAGAGGTATTTAATTTCAAAAGTGTTTGTTAGAGGTGATTTTCTACCCAGTCATTTCAATTGTTGATCTTCATTTAATGATTAACATTATTAAATTTAAAATGAAGAGAGTATTTCCAACTAGAAACCTTTTCTGTACACCGGACCCAAGTTTGAAAAGTATTTAGTGAGATTTAATGTAATTTACTCTTTTCGTTATTTTTTTGCTTTTATTTGGTTTATAAAAATTTTTGTTTGGTTTTCAAAAAATAATATCCGTTATGTACTCTACTTTATTTTTAAGATATTCACAATTTACAAATGTTAAAAAAAATAAATGAGATTCCTAGTTATTTATATTTATCAGTTTTTCTTGACACGGAAAATATATTAAGTGTTTTATCATCATATGATTTTCAAATACACATTTCTCCTCAATAATAATATCTTAATGGTATAGAAGGTTCTTTTTACTACATGTTGGGACAGGTGAAGCAATAAATATTATAATTATTATATTTCACAAAAAACTTTGACGGATTAATCACAAATGAGAGAGCTGGCATGTCTCCAACTTACAGGTTGTATAGATCTATCAAAATTTTGTGAAATGGGTATAATATTTACAGAGTGGGCCATCTCAGATTTATCACTTTTTTATAATTTTTTCAAATCTATAAAAAATGAAATTATGAGTGAATGTGATTGAAATTCAAATTTTTAGAGTTCTGATAGCTTCATGTGTTGAATGTCACCTACTGAAAATAGTTAACAACCATCAGACGAAGCCTTGAATAAGGGATGAATGTTCAAGTAAAAAATAAGTACTACCAGGCACACTCTTTAAAAATTATTTACATTTGATAGTATAAAATATTTCATTCATTACAAAAAGATACAAAAAGATAATCGTTTATAGTGAGAAATAAAATTTTTAGAATACACTTGTCATTGAAAGTTTCAACAAAATCTCCCATAAAAATGTGTCCGAGCCATCTGACATTTGACTACAAAAAAAAATCAATTCTGATAAATCCAAAAATAACTAAAACATAACCTTTCAAAAAAAATCACAGACTAACAATAAAGATTTTTTAGGCAATAGCAATACACGTAAATTTAGACTATTTCAACAAATAAACCAAGCAAACTGGCAAAAATGGTATTTCATCATAGTTTCAAAAAGATGTGAGTGCTGTTAGATATAATCACCTATCATTATTTTCACGAGTATTTGTAGTTTTTATAAGTACTAAGGTCGATTAAAAAAGTTTGAATGGCGATATAATAAAACTTACAAAAACACTATCTACTTATTGCGCCCATATACAACAGTGAAAATTGATAGAATTTACATTGAAAGCAAATGGATTCGTCAATTATAAAGCCGTCCATTTCTAAAGTTATTATAAATAATAATCTATCAAATGTAAACATATGAAAATATTAAGTATGTTATAATTGTAAGAAACATACGATTTTGAAAAAGACTTACTGACGATTTTTTGACCATCATCAATCCAATGATACTGAAGTGGTGTCGATTCAATGTATATACTGGAAGATAAAAAGTAAACTATTCCAATGATCTGAATTTCTAGGCAACAGGGTATTGTGCTTTTTTGGATCAGTGGAATTTCAAAATAATCTTCAATCTGACAAAAATATAGGTTTCTATATTCCATAACAACAGGCAAATAGATCCTGTGATATCTCCCGTGATAATCTCACAGTTCCTGATGTAATTTTCAAGAGTAGTTGCTGCTGAATCCTAATGCATCTTTTTACTCTGAACGTGTTTGCATTTTGAAGTAAAAAAAAATAGAGAGATGTGGGACCTAACAGCTTATGTAACTGCCAGAGCAAGATCTTGTCCCAACCTCCTTTAAACTTATTTATAGTGGGAAGATTCTTTGTTATTCATCAGCCTATATTATCAGATTAAAAATAATTTTCCAGCAACTTCTGAAAATCTCATCAAAAACTCATGTTGTTTAAAGCCGCTAGAATACATTCAAACAAAATTTAGATTTTTAAAAATGAGATTTTTTGTGGGATCTAACAGCGTTTAGAACTCAATTTAGATGACTTTATTGAACATTCGAAATTTGTATTTTTTTGAAGATGTTATGCATTTTCTGCATTTGTTTTACAAATTTAAGTTGGATATTAAGATTGTTGACAACAGTCGAAATAATGATTTTTGTCAACCTTTTCTGAAATAGATATTGTGTAATCTAACTATAAAACTTTCAAATCAAAGGTTATATTTTCAAACTCATCCGAAAATTGTATTGAACACTTATATTTTGTAGGGTCGTTAGGACGCATTTCAGATTACTTTATTGGCTTTTCAAAACCACAATTTTTTTTGGTAAAATATTGTGAGATGTAGTTAGAATGAAAGATAATTTCCTGAATATTTCATTAGAATTTATGTTGCAAAAGACCGTTAAGACGCATTTTTATCAATGTAGTCATTAGTATTGTAGAAAAATTTGAACAGATTTGAAGTAACATTAACTTTTTTACAGCTGCTACACCAGTTGACGACCCTATACCATTAGATTTGGAAACTGCAGAAAATAAGTCATATGATCTAGAAACCTTGCAAACTAAGGTGTTGCGTAGCAAGTATAGTGTCTATATTCCAACCTACAATAGGAGTCAAGAAGAAAGGGTAAGTTTTAATTTTTTATTTAATAATTTTCTTTTTTCTGAATATTTTGATAGTAAGATGAAAATCTATTATGTCATAAATCAATTCCTACTGGTACTAATCGTGTATGAAAATAGATCTAGAATGAGGAAAGAAATGAATGAATAACATTTATATTTTGGGATGAAAGTTCATTTCCTAACTAGAGTGCATAATAACACTGTGCGTCTCTGTGTGTGTTTCATTTCTAGACTATTTTTTTATTTGATAATTTATAAAAAAAAGTTTGAGAAAAATTTCAAGTCAATTAGAGGCTTCACTCAGTCAAAAATTCGATTTTCCATATAATTAAACCCAGGAAACAAAACCCAACTCGATTTTTCGGTATTGAAAAATTTTAAAAAATTAGTGTAGAGGGTTTGTAGGAAACTTAATTTGCTACAAAAAAGATCTTTTGAGCAAACACATCAGATTTTCATTGATCTGGATGTAATTCATTGGGAAGTTAAAATCGCTCAAGCAGAACTATTAGATTTTTTATGTGAAATTATACAAATTTTTAGTCATGAATAAATCAATCCTGACTTTTTTGGTGTCAACACCTTTTAAATTTGTAATTTTGCAAGCTTTTTGATTAATTGATTCGATAATTTCAATTTTAATTTCTGAGCTTACATTATCATCAAAAAGTGGTAAATAAGTTCAGACAAATACTAGAGATGAGTGCTAAATTTTTTTGATGCTGCTTCTGAAATTTCCTTATTGATGCTTTCATATTCCAATTAATCTAATAAAAATTGTTGCGGAGCTTGAATTGACAAAGGCGCACAATACCATACAATAATGTTATAAAAATACAGGTGTGACGGAGTCCTTGGCTTTCTACTCTGCTGAGGAAAAGTTACTCCTGGGACAGGAAAATTATCCATCAATAAATGGCTTTTTTAAGCCATTGTGCATGGTGTGAGGGTTCAGGGGCTTTGAAAGTAATGTTTTTTGTAGAATAGTTTTCCAAAAACACTCACGTTAGTTCCAGTAGCTCCCGATTGATTTTGCTTCAAAAATTAAATTTTGTATATGAATTATCTCCCGATGTTTACTTTTTGAGATGAGGAATCAGATCATCTTCAAAAATAGAAAGTATTCGTTGATCTATGAGTGCATGATTCAAACGAGATAGTATAATTTGACAAAGATATTCTCAATTCTATAATAGAATAGCGATAATTTTATTAAAACGCAAACAAAGTAAAATCAACTGAAAATACTTTGTAACAATTCTTCAGAGTGGGAATCTGTTTCTTCAGAATCAAATGGTATAATACGGCATTGGTTTTTTCGCTCATCCGAAAAAATTTTATTTTTCATTTGTTAAGTGTACATTTTTATTTTGGCTTACAACGTCAAATTGTTTTTGAGACAAAAGCTGAAAATAAAATTTTTTTGACAAATTTATTTAGTTCGCGAATATTTTTTTTACTTTAAATCATACAAGTTTTTCAATTTTGTAACACTAGAGCTTTCATCACAGGAATTTTTGGTCCACTCAAAAAATTATAACTTCATCAATCACAATTTTTATACTTTTAAACAATGATTTATCTAGAGATTTTTAATTGAACATCAACAAACTCAATACTTCCCGATTAGTAAGTAGCTTTCGTTGGGACAAAAATTTACGTTCGTGGCCAATTGAATAAAAATTTCACAAGAGTCTTTAGTAACTATTTTGCCAAAATATTAATCTAATAATTGCAATTCACTTTAAGACTTCAAATAAAAACTATTGATATTATTACTAATAAAAAAATAAACAACTAGGTTTATTTAAAGTTATCTATAATCGATGTCAGTCAATATTGATGAAGAACAAAAACTTATGTGTACTACAGTGAAAGTATAGATTAATTCAAGAACAGCGCCACCGCACCATAAAATAAAACTATAAGAAGTTTGAAATTAAAATAAATGCGAAGATTTGAATGTTAGTTTGATATTTTGATTTCATAGTAACTATGGATTAAAATTTTATCTTCATTCACTAAATACAAAATGTCGTTTCTAAAATCAACAATTTGATTGTAGCTTTTATTGTAAATAATATTTAATGAATTACCAAAAATTTCAAATTTAAATAAAATTTGATATCATTGATCATTAACATTCACCTTTCCAACTCTACAGTTGAAAAACTGTTGATTGAAGAGTGTTTGCTCCAAGAAACTTTTTTTGTGGCAAATGTAATACTGAAAAATCGAGTTGAGACCTACAAAAAATTTTCTGTTATTTATAAAGGAAATCGAATTTTTGAATAAACCAAGCCTCTAATTGACTTGAAATATGTTTTTCAACTGATTCTTTTTCCATAAACCATCAGATTTTCATGTAGGACCGAGAAAAAATTCGACTAAAAAACACTAATATATATTTCTTCATTTACAAAAAAAAACACCACTTTAAATATTACAATAAATAAATAAAGCCTATTAGTAGGTTCTGGTAAAAAACGACTCATAAAGGAATAAATTGAATACAATTGAAAAAACCTTTGGGTCCAGTACTTAATTTTTTTTTGAAAAGTCCTTATAAAGAGAGTTATCTTTTGGAATTTTTATGTACAATATTGGGCTAAGAAAAATGTAACATTTTTGTGCTCTCGGTTTTTTATACTTCCCGTGTTTGTCATTTTCATTTTGTGTCTTGTCTCATATCTATGGCTTATTTGTATAAAGGCGCCTTTTCATAGTGTTTAAGATCTTTTTAAAAGAATAATTTGTTTGATCTGTTTTCTTCTTCTTTATATTAAGTATCATAAAGTTATGTGTGGAAGGAGCACTTCTTATACATCTTTCTTCTGTGTTGCCGGTTTTTCCTCAGAATTTTGTATAAGATAAATAAGAGTAGCCCAAACAACGTGCTTTGTGGCATACCAAATAATTTGATTTAAATTTGTTTGTAGTACTCCATATTCCCTCATCCTGCAGGCATCTAGTAATTATGAGTGACTCAGTCTCAAATACCTTTGCGAGATTCAGGAATACGCAAACAGCTGGCTGACTATCATCTATCAATTTATAATTTTTCATTCAGTCAATTTTAAAATAGCATCATTCCTTGTTAGCTTTTCTCTGGAAACGAACTGCCTAGTCGCTATCACCTAATTTTTTTATCGAAAAAATTATTGAATCCTACTTTGGGGTTTTTGTCAAAAACTTTTGAGTGTAACGAGGATTTTTTTTGAGATACCAAGTGTAAACGGAAGCAGTACACAGGTACTATATTGATATGAGCGATTCAATACCATATTTGGGTACATGTAGGATTTGGAATTGGAATGTAAGAGGTAAACAGAGTGATCTTCACATGTGTCTTGTATTCCCGGCAACCTTATCTTTTGATTGTTAAATTTATTCAATTTGCTATATACTTTAAAAAAAATTGTTTCTGGCTATTAACTTTAAGTCAACCAGTTTAGGCAGGTTTTTTTAACCTTCTTGAAAACGTGATCCTTTTACAAGTGGAGAAAGTCTGGCGATCCATTATGCCTCAATTCATTGAATGTTTTTTATTTTCTTCATCAATCAATCGAAATTAATGATGTCAAACTCCTCATGAACAAAGTGTTCATGTAGTATATAAGATGGATTCGGCTGATACTTGATGAAAATCTAACATATTCAAAAATTACTTTATCGTGAGATTTTCACTAAAGTGTTTTTTGAATACATAGCTGTAGTAGCTTATAATGGATGCTTTTGAAATCTCGACTATTGCAAATCGTCTGTGAAGATATGACTTCCCTTCATCAAAATCTGCTGCAGAGGTCAAATTAAGTTATTCTGCTGAAAAGCTACAAAACTGACTACAGCTCTAGTCGGCTAAAGATATATAATGAATGATACTAATTAAATAATTATTATAAACGGGTCAGTGCATTCATAATATAATGAATATAGGAACAAATCCGATGTTGTCTCAAGAGTTCTAAAGTTGAATTGTTGATATTCTTGCAAGATACTAAGCCTGAAAATGCGGATTATTTTTGTGACCCTGTTTGGTTCTTAAGATTTATCATTTTTGCTAATACTTTCAGCCACTTGGATTTTTTTGAAAGCAAACATTTTACCCACAAATGATAAAATCAAAAGATTCCTTGGGAACCTTGTTGATGATCAACATCTAAGCAAAATAATTTTATTTTGTGTTCAAAAGATTTCTGAAGAAACTGCAAATATCCAATCATACTCTAATAAATTCTCATAATCTATCTGTAATACAAAGTTTGCATAATTTGAAAGGGAACTCCGGAACTGGATTCTGAAGCTAACAGTGGGCAATAGACATAGAAAATATTAGGAAAATGTTTTTATGTTTTTCAGGAATTCTTTGAATAATGCATAGTCATCTTAGTTTTAGAGCATGAGCTTGTCTTCCTCTTTTCTTTCTTTTTTATTTTTTAAATTTTTACTGTATTGACACTTCCTACACAATTTTATTGTCCTACTGAAAATAAAGAATTATTATTAATAAAACTGGCTTACCTAACTGCAAATGAGAAAGAACATTTTATTGATCTTGCGTCTGATGATATGCTTACAATGGAGTTTCATTCCCATCCAGAGTTGACAAGACACTTTCTTAATGATACCAATTAACATATTCTCCAATAATGAACATACATTCTAATTGGAAAATGACTTGATAATTAGGATATCTGCAATAGTACCATGTGTCAATAAATTGTTACAATATAAACAGGCACAGCTTTCTCATCAAAACCGATGGAGAACTTGATAAGTTCCACTGTTATCACCATTTTGTTATTCAACGAGTTATAATTTCCTATAGATCATTTGTATTTGTGTGATAATGTTTAGGAATAATAAAAGAGATAATGTTCATTGTTGATAAGGCTACTTCTGGTTGATAAAATTTCATTTTGATAATATAAAGCATGTAAAAATTAATTCCCTACTTTATTTCACAATGTTTGATTACTGTCACTTTTCCACTTCACTTTTCCACATAAAATTAAAATTTTTGACTTTCAACTCATACCTTCAGACCACTTCTAATGATAGTGTTTCCAATTGTGACGGGAAAATTTCATTACCTATCATTATGGACGTCAAGTAATTACTATTGATGATAAACATTTATGTAATTCTCAATGTCAGAGTAAAAAGGTCAACATACCACTGTCTTTATTCATAACGTACCGAAATGAAAAACCATATGTATTGAGGAGTTTTCCAATTCAAGGTATTTTTATCATTAGCGTCTAAATTATTTAATATATTTCAACGTTTTAAATTGATTTAAATCAGTGTCATTCAATGATAACAACTTGAGTTTTGAGTAGTACTATTTGCACTTTTTTCAATGATTATCGAAAAAGATCACAAAGGTGGTTGTCCGTTTTGGATTATCAAACCTTACCCATTACCTGTAGTTCAGCACCAAGTCTTGGTAGATCAGAATAATTCAGAGGTAAGTACCTTGTCGAATCTTACAAACAATTTTATAGCATTGTATCTAAGTTTTAAAGTGTAAAATGTATTTTCTTTTACATTTACAAGTTTTGTCATGAAGAATCATATATAGTTGTATGGACAAAGCAGTAAAGATGAAATTTGACACGAAAGTAATCTTATTGAATCACCAGCATTTATCATGAAATAATAATAGCGAAAATATACAGTACTTCATTGTTCCACATATATGTCAAATATGTCATTAGTAATGACTAGTTGGTTTCTCGAAAGGATTTGATGTCAAATAATGTTTTTTATGAGGAAAGATAAGTTCTTTTGAACACATAAATATACAGGGCTATTCAAAATTCAAAAATATATTTTGGCTATATTTAAATGTGCTTTATGTGAAAAATTTGTTGTTGAGTGAGTAGCTATAAATAACTCTCTCCTTCGAACTAATCTTAATTGACCGGATTCATAACTCAATACCAGATATCTATCACTGATAAGAAACTTCATAACTTTACAGTTGTCATTTCAAAATACATAGTTTCTAATGAACAACAAGAATAATATGGACTCGCAAAGTGAAAATGTCAGTTAATAACAAAATTGAAATAATAGAAACTCAAAAGCTTTATATCACACTAACTTATAGCCAGTTTTTCTGAGTGGCCAATGGTCTTGATTTCAATTTCAGGTCAAGTCACATCTCTGGCATTTTTTTTAAAATTTTTTTCTACTCAATTTGCAAACTATATTTGAAATATTTTTTTAAACTTTTCCTAGTCAACTTCTTGTAATGAAATCTAATGGTATTACTCTGATTAAGAATATCCTTCAAAAGAATCTCATTCATTAAGTCACAGAAAAAAGTACAGTATTCTCCTTGTGAAACATAACTGGCTATTATTTGTTTAAATGATTTACCTTGCTTTCGGCTTTATTCGATAAACTTAATTCTCACGAGTAATGACCACATTTCTCTTATCATTCATTAATATATTATTTCATTGAGGCCCTGATAATAATACAAATGGAAGCTAAATATATTTTTATGTACCACCGGTAATTCTTGAAAATTCATAGATACTCCATTATTTGAATACATGAAATGCCAAATACGTGAATGTATTGACATTCCAACCATCTATATCTAGGAAGGTTTTTCTACGATGTGCAACATCCAGGAGTTTTTAAAAAATTGCATTCTTTTACACCTTCATATCAAATACTGAGGTTATAACTCTAGAAGGAGTAGAATCAGTCAAAGAAATCTATTTGATTAACCAGCCCTCTTATAAATGATGACCTTTAGAAGTCGAAGCTTGTATGAATTAGGAATTAACACAAATAGCTTCGCCATATCCCTACCTATCAACATCCTTACGGCTACAAAATGAGCTTTGTGACTTCTTACTTTCAACATAATATAATATTTAAATGTTGTTTCTTTATGATAAAATTCAGTGTTTATAAGTGGGTTGTTTTTATCTAACATATTTTTATTGTGATCACAAAACTGGACATTATTCATTGTATATCTTTATGCAAACACAATAAATTTTTTTGTCTTTGTATGTAATTTTTCCAAATGGTACAATTAATATGTTTCATTCTACAAGCTAATTTGTTTCGTTTACAGAAAGTTGATGAAAATGGAAATGCTCTCCATCAAAATCCTGGAACAAAAACCAAGAAAAAGAAAATACAAACAGATAAGAATGTAGTGGTCCTTAAAGCAGAGAGTGTAAGTATTTTAATGATAAAAACAAATTTTTCAAAGTACCATGTGTTTTTGTGAATATTCAAGTGCCTACAAACCTCAAAGAGTTTCTGTTTATTTTTAAATAAACATTCTATATTAAGTCAAATGCAACATGGATTTCCTTCCGAGAAATCAATAAACACAGCAATGTTTTCATTATTAAACAATATCCAAGAATATGTAAATGGAGGAGGATGTCTAGCCGTGATTCTTTGTGATTTAAATAGAACATTTGACCGCATTAATCATAAAACACTTATTTGCAAAATTAGAAATGTATGGTATAAGAGGGGTTTCTTTCAGTTGGCTGACATCATTTCTGGAAAATAGAAAACAATATGTGTCAGTTCAAGTTGAGAGAGAAAATGAAATCTATAGTCAATTCCGAATATCCTAATCTAAGTAAGGGGGTGCCACAGGGTTCAATAATGTGTCCTCTATTGTTTGTACTCTATGTAAATAACATTGAATCAGTAGTTACTGAAGGTCATTATACCGCATGTTCAGATGACTTCTCGCTAGTTATATCTACACCAGATACAAAAGAATTACAAAAAAATTGTGCCTGAATAGTAAGGCGGATATCAAATTATTTCAATAACAAAAATTTATTTTTCAATGCTGACAAAACAGATGTTGTTATTCGTATTCACAACTGGCAAAACAGAGTGGAAAACATACGTTTCATGGTGAACAATGTGACCCTAACAAATACTGATCACAATGTAAGATTCTTGGGAATCATTTCAGATGAGTTCTTCAATTGAAAAGGCCACTGTCAACAATTAATATCAAAACTTAATTCATTGAAGTTTATCTTCATCAATTTACGAGCAGTTTTAACAAAGAGTCAGCTGCTAAATATATATTATGCTCAAGAAGAATCAAGACTTAAGTATGGTATCTGTTTCTGGGGTGGTTCCCCAACGGCAGGAAATGTTTTTATAGCACAAAGCGAATTCTGAGGTGTATAGCAAAGTTTTCTAATAGAGAATCATGCAAGGCACTTTTTAATGAGTACGGTGATTTAACTTTAACATCAGTTTATATTCCTCTTTTCTTTTCGTTTTAATTTGTCTTGTACTGACACTTCCTACACAATTTTATTGTCCTACTGGAAATAAAGAATTATTATTATATTTCAATTCTCAAAATAAATCATTCTATTCCAACAGGTTGAGGGTCATCGAAGCGACATCATCAATGACGTTGACAAACTTATCCAATATATTCGAGGGGATAATGAGTCTAATATATCTTCAACGAGTAAGACAAAAACCCATGTACACAAATCTAAGCAATTACATAAACAACATACCACTGAAGATGGTCCGAGAAGTAAAAAACAGAGAGCTCACTCGTCCAAAGGTAAAGAGAATAGGTCAGAGTTGAAGAAAAGTAACTCGCTAGGTGAAATTCCTATGGCCAAATTAGATGAATTCGCTTTTGCCGCCACTAACGGTGCAGAGAAGGACGGCAACGGGAAGGTGGTGCTGAGAAACAAGGGTCAGAGTGACAGACCCAAAGAAAGGCGGGCGCTTGATCTGCCGTTGCCATGAGCTTGGCACGTGCTGCACTGTCAGGGCCGGCTTCTGATTTAT